>QRFJ01000200.1:1768239-1920560 GCA_006176705.1 Cocos nucifera | reverse complement strand
TTTCTCCGTTTTGAAATCCCGTTGAGTTGAGGTGTTCCTGATGGAGTCCATTGAGAGACTATGCCATTATCCTTGAGATAGTCTAGGAATTCCCTGCTAAGGTATTCACCTCCTCGATCTGATCGAAGAACCTTAATGGGTTTTCCTGTTTGTTTTTCTACTTCATGTCTGAATTCTTTGAACTTTTCAAAAGCTTCAGACTTATGTCTCATAAGATACACATACCCATACCTAGACAGATCATCGGTAAAGGTAATGAAGTAGACAAAATTTTCTCTAGCCGGCACATCGAATGGGCCGCATACATCAGTATGTACTAGGGCAAGGAGATCTGTGGCCCTCTCCCCATGTCCAACAAAAGGGAGTTTAGTCATTTTGCCTTGAAGACAAGATTCACAAGTTGGATATGACTCAAAAGTCAATGGACTCAATAGCCCATTTTTCTCCAATTTGTTAATCCTATCTTCTGCTATATGACCTAATCTCAGGTGCCATAGATATCTGTCATTTGGACTATCCCTAGGTCATTTGACATTCACGTTTTGCTCGATAGTTAAAACAGGTACATCAATATGCAACTGATAAAGACCATTAACAAGGAAACCATTTGCAATTTTATTTCTTTCATAAAGAATGTTACAATGGTCCTTAAAGAAGGTGATCACATAACCTTCTTGTGCTAAGCATGAAACAGAAATCAAATTCCTGCTACTGCAAGCACATAATAACAGTCTTTTAAAAACTAAGTCTAAACAGATGGATCGAAGAGGGTATTGTTCCCACGGCTACTGCAGCAACTCTTGCTCCATTACGACGCATAGATCATGTCTCTATCCCTCAGCCTGCTGCTATCCTCAAGACCCTGCATAGAAGTGCACAGATGAGCACTAGATCCAGAGTCAAGCACCCAACTAGATGCAGAAGAAATCGTAATGTTAGACTCAATAACGAGCATACCTCCAGAAGGACCTTCCTTCTTGTTCTTTAGGGTGGCCAGGTAAATAGGGCAGTTCCGCTTCCAATGGCCGTCGCTGTTGCAATGGAAACACTTTCCTTTGACATTGACCTTCTTCTTCGGTTCTGCTTTTTTCTTCTTTGATCCTTCCACCTTCTGCTTTTTCACAGACTTCTTTCTCTTTCCATAAGACTTTCTTTTGGAAGAAGTCTGTTCCATAGTAAGAACTGAGCCTTTAGAACCATTCATTGAAAGCTCGGCGGTAACCAGCATATTCATCAACTCGGCCAAGAAATTTTGAAGTTTATGCATGTGGTAATTCATGATGAATTGCCCAAATGCATCAGTCAAGGATTGCAGAATGATATCGTTCTGCATGGTCCAAGTCCAACTTCACACCGAGCTTCTCAAGCTCTTCCATGTCCTTGATCATTGTCAGACAGTGATCTTGGACTGACTGCCCATCACGCATCTTAGCCTTAAAAAGTCATTTCGTGACTTGATATTTGGCTGCACGACTCTGTTCACCAAACATCTCCTGCAGGTGAGCCAACATTTGGCGAGCAGTTTCGATATCCTTATGTTGGCGCTGGAGCTCATCAGACATCGAGCCCAACATGTAATATCTGGCCTTATTGTCTTTGTCAATCCATTTTTCCAGAGACGCTCTCTGTTCAACAGATGGACGGGCTGGTAAGGTGGGAGGGTCCTGGTCCAAAATATGTGTTAACTTCTCTGAACCCAAAATAATTTTATAGTTCCTGAGCCAATCTTTATAATTGGGTCCAGTCAGTCTATGTGTGTCTAGGATACGTGCCAGTGGGTTGGACGCAGACATTTTCCTATAGAGAGTCAAAGATTCTAGTTAGATATTGTAATTTTGACTTGACCAATTTGTTTAGGGATTTTATTTTTAAACAAATTAGCTCCCACTATTTTCTCGGATCCCTACACTCCCTCTGTAGAGATGCGAAAATCTCTGCGATTGATGATTTCTCGTGGGTGGTATGGTCTCACCAACTGACTCATCACCTCACCTAACAGTTATTGGTGATGGGTTAGCCAATGAGTGAACAACTTTTGTTCAATGATTCTCTAATCATGGTGCACCCGAACTTGGTCTCTAATTCATGAATCTCTCATCGTATCCGAAATATTGATCCACTCCTTAGTTAAGTCAGACCCAATATTTGCATAGACTGGGTTCCTAATTGAGTCTCTCACCGTATCCGAAATATTGAGCCCAACTTATCCTCCAGCCCATAGCATCCAATGCCTAATAGACATGGTTGCGTCTTCCCGGTGCAACTGAGCCACTGTATCCAGCCGAGAACAATCAACCCCGGGAAGGGCCCGCACATCTACAATGGTGGAAGACCTCAGACTTAATCTTTTCTTAGGAAGAATTGATTCAGGTCTCATTAAACTAGACTTGGCTTAGTCATAACAATTATGACTAACCTAGTGGCATGGGTTAGCTCGGATTATTGACCACCTCAGATCAGAACTGTGTCAACAGATATGGCCAAGTAAGTGAGACCGGTGGAAGGAATATGCCATTAACTCGTACAAGAACGCATTCAGGTCGAGTAGCTTCCAATTAAAAACCAGTCGGTCGTCTATGCCAAACTTACCTTAGACACCAAATTGTTGAGTCAGAACCAATTGGGTTAGCCTACAATCCAGACTCTAACCTCTGAGCCTAATTAGGTCTTGCTTGATCGTGACTCGATCTTGACCCAGACTTAATCCTATTAGGCTGGTCAATTTAAGCATTGTTGATCCCATCTAACCAACTCTTGATTCGGTTTGATCAACCGCTTAGACCTAATTGAGCTACCCAAGCCCGAACCCAGTATTATGAATATGTCTTAGATCTGAAATTCTCAATTTTAGACCTAATTAATATTCCATAAACTTAATTCTTAATTAAGTTGGGTTCATAAATAAAATATGCACAATAAATCCTAGGGTTTCAGGATCTAGGGTTTTGCAGAAAGTAAGTTTTGGGTTTCTGATTAAGGACGAACATGCAGCACCCCTACACGTCATCATAAGAACACCCCATCGAATGGAAGAGAGGGCCTTTAAACCCTTCTTCGTTCTTATGACCGGACGGCCAAGAGGAATGCCTTAATCAGGAACATTCAATACTACAAAACAGTAATATCAGATCTATATCATATATCTCATATATAAAGTAGATCTAATCATGGCATATTTTGCATACATCTCATGTATCAAATCATGCATGTTTTCAGATCTAAATTATCTCATAATAATCTAAAAAATTAGATTTAAATTGATCTAATCAAAATAAATTCTAATCTAGATAATTATGTAGAACTATTCTACAACTAGTCTAGACATGCATCAATCATATCTCATATGATATTTAAAAATTAAATAATTTTTATTTGCTATTTATTAGATGTTATTATAACACTTATAATATCAGAAAAATAGTAAATAAGAAGATCTAAAATATGATTTAATCAGATTAAATCAAAGACATGCAAAACTATTCTATAGAACTATTCTATTCTAGAACTATTCTATTCTAGAACTAGTCATGCATATCTTCTTAATCTTAGATCCAAATCATTTAATTTTAATTTTTCTGATTTCAGATCTGATCACATCTCATGTGACATCTGAAATCACTTTATTTTCTAATTAAAATAAAATTAAAATTAGATCTAAATAATTTTAGAACCATGGCTCTGATACCAGTTGAAGGGAAATCCTGATTTCCCGGTCCAGGTTCGTCCAGATCTGATCAGATCAAGAGATATATTTCAAAAATTTTTCTTTGATCCCAATCAGATCTTGATATATTTCAGATCTGATTCTTATTATTTTAATAAATAAAATAAAATAAGATAAATTAAATCAAATTTAATTTACCTGATTTGGGTAATCCTATTACCCTGTAGATGATCCTGATTGCAGCGGAAGGTTCTGGATCTTAGCCACGCAAGCGCCTGGCCTCTACCGGTATCCACTCGGGTTGGATCTGGAGATCCTCTTCTTCTCTATCACACCTCCAAAAATCAGATCTGGATCTGATCTGGAGGATCTTCAAAACTCCTTTTGAAGATCAGCAGTCGTCCTTTGCAGCAGTGCAGCCTTCTTCTTTTGATCGCCTTTCTTTTGATCTGGAACGCACCAACCAAAATCCAAAACTCTTTTGGACGTGGAGAGGAGAAGGAGGAGAAGTTTAGGCATGGAGGAAGAGGGGAGAGGCAGCCTTGGGGCATGGGAAATCTCTATATTTTTGGGTTGGGCGCAGGGTCTTATTTATAGACCTCTTGTGATCCAACTCCTCTTATTCTCAACCAATCACAACCCTTTGTGAAATCAGATCTAAATCTGATTGGTTGGAATAGAGTCCCCTGGATTCCTCCTTAGAGGGCGCCTAAGACCAGTCAAACTGGATTCTTAGTAGAACTCTGATTGGAATCCAAAAGGGAGGTGGAGTCCTTGTCCAACAAGGACTCCTAAGGCGCCTCCAACTTGGGCGCACGCCTAGGGTGGCGTGCGCCCTTCCTCCTTGCCAGGTTCTGGCAGGGGGACAGGCCCCCACCAGCTTCTCCAATAGGTGCATGACATGTGGACAAAAGTCAAAGTGTCAATGGTCAACATTTGACCAGTCAAAGGTCAGACTTTTGACCAAAGTCAAAGAACAAGAAATGGCAGGTGACCAAAAATGGCAGGTAATGTCTTACAAAATAAGACAACCTTCTCTGAACTTGGACAACCTCCAGTTAGACCATATGAAGGCCTCTGATTGAGCACAAACTCCTTTGGCTCAGTCAGGACAACTTATTTATGATAGTAAAAGAAGAACGTTAGGTTCAATCGAGTGCTAGCACGATTTTCCTTGAACCTAATTGAATCTCATTCAGATCAATTGAACTAGATCAGTTCAATTGATGATCACCAGATTCAAACCCTTGTTTGTGTGACCCAGTTAGGTTCAGTTCTGTATGGTAATGGGATATGTCATGATCTCTATCATCGACATCATCGAAACTCCTTTCGATGGATCAGAACTCTTCTGATTCGAACAGCTAGAATGATCGATCATCTAAATCATTCTAATTGCTCCCAAAATCCACCAGTGACACCTAGCAGTATATGGTGGCAACCCATCAGAGCTGAATGCGAACCTCTTGGTGCAGCTACCTGTGTGATTAAGTTCTTCTATCTTGAGCCCCGATCAGATTAGGGTTAAGGTGAAACTCGTCAAACCCTAGTCTCTGTCATATGATATAATCATTCGATTCGAGTCCAATGTGAAAATCCTAAATAGAAACTCTTTCTATTATTTCACTCTGCCATGGCCATGGGCTTCAGGACTTGATTCTCATGATTATCATAGGGCTGCTCCTCTACCACCGAGGTAGATAGATCCCATCTTGATGCAATCCAGTTCCTACAATGAACATGCTATAGCCAACATACACCTCAGGGTTCCATATGGCTAGGAGACCGAGTAATGGTGTAGTCAAACTATAACACCCTCAAGGTGAACTGCCGATGCATCTCAGGTCAAAGAACCAGACACACTACTGCAGCATCGAGTCAGTCATTGACGAGAAGGTAGACTTCCTAATGACTACTCGAGGTGGTCACGCTCAGTGCCCTCGTTCTCTAACGAGTACCTGTACTTTCGCTCCGGTGTCTCCACACCGTAGACTCAAGACTCATCTACTAAAGAGAAGCGATCGTACACCAACCTTCCGGATCAATCACCATCCTCGTGATGATCCTATGGTCGGGAGCTGTTTATGAGTTAATAATGATTATTCATATCTTAAATTTTCAACTCTTGAAAATATGAATTATCATTACCATTAACTCAAAGGATGTATCACAGACACTAAATACACAGGTGTGATAGAAAATAACCCATTTTATTGATTATAGTCAAAATTATAATTTTGCCCCTAGAAGTGTATTACAAGTGTCAGCCAATTCTGGCTTTCAGGGCACATATATCTAACACGAGGTTCCCTTGTTCTTGAAGGAGTGCTCGGCGACGATTTTCTTCTTCCCGCTCCGGATCCTTCCTCTTCCCCTTCAGGATTCCTTTCCCAAAAAAATGCCCCCCAGAAGAGCCTCGACCCGACGATCGACGACCTCCGCGATCCAGTCCCGTTCGGGTCCGTCTGCTCCCGCTCCAGCCTCGACGACCCGGGCTCGCTCTGTAGCCGCAGTGGACGCGGAGCAGTTTGGCCTGCTTGCCCAGCAGGTCCGTGATCTTACGGAGGCAGTGCAGGCGGTGCAGGCCATGCATTCGCGGGCCCCGGCACCAGCTCGATCGGCGTGGGATTCCCCAGAGTCTCGGGGTCCGGCCCAGGGGCGGTCGGCATGGACTATCCGACCTCCAGTCCCCGGAAGGGGAAGGCAACCGGGGGAGAGCCCCTGCTTGGACCATGGCTCAACCCAGGGAGAAGCTTCGCGCCCATTCTGCGAGAAGACCTTGGAGATCAAAGATCGCGAAGATCTCCTAGATCAAAGGCTCTTGGAAATGAGCCGACGCATAGAAGAACTTCGTCATACTCCCTCCTCCCGTGGTAATGATATTTGCGCTGACCCTCCTTTCTCATAGAGAATTATGCAAGAATAGGTCCCGCCGAACTTCAAGCTCCCATACTTCGAGAGCTATGATGGGACCACCGATCCGGTCGACCACTTGGAAGCCTTCAGGATGACAATGTTGCTCCATGGTGCGCCAGACGCCATCTTGTGCCAGGCTTTCCCCTCTACCCTCAAGGGAGCTGCC
Source organism: Cocos nucifera (assembly GCA_006176705.1). Lineage (NCBI taxonomy): Eukaryota > Viridiplantae > Streptophyta > Magnoliopsida > Arecales > Arecaceae > Cocos > Cocos nucifera. Next base: position 1,913,814 of record QRFJ01000200.1, on the reverse strand, counting down.
AGGAACTGGTACTCGATGCTTAAGCCGAGCACCATCCAATCGTTTGACCAAATGAGTCAGCAGTTCACGGCCCATTTCGTCAGTAGCAGACGGCCGCGTCGAGGCTCGGATTCCTTGATGGCCATCAGGCAGAAGGAGGGAGAATCCATCCGGGCTTATGTCATCCGGTTTAACGTGGCCGCACTGGAAGTCTGGAACTTGGACCAATCAGTCGCCATGGCCTCCCTCAAAGGCGGCCTTCAGAAGAATGACCTGCTGTTCTCCCTGGAAAAGAAATACCCTAGGGATTTCGCTGACATGCTAGCTCGGGCCGAAAGTTATGCCCGGGCAGAGGAGGCTTTCGAAGCCAAGGACAATGAAGCTCGCGACAAGCGACGAATCAGCGGGCCAGGAAGGCCCACCGAAGAAAGGAAGCGGACCGAGACACGGTTGCGCTCCCAGACTCCCCATAGTCGTGGGCGAGCCCGAACTCCCCCTCGGGCTCGGAGGCAGGGAACCCCCGGCGGAAGGGCACGTCGAGGTTTTCCTCCGTGCCGAAGTTTTCCTCCACACCGAAGTCCTCCCCGACGATGATTTCACAGCTACGCCCCCCTCAACGCCCCGAAGGCCCAAGTGCTGATGGAGATCAAGGAACGACTTCCGAGGTCGGAGAGAATGCGTTCCCATCCCAGCAGACGCAACCCCAATAAGTTTTGGCTCTATCACCGCGACCACAGTCACGACACTGAGGAGTGCATCCAGCTCCAAGATGAGATCGAGGAGCTCGTCAGGCGAGGCAGACTTGGTCGATTCCTGCGAAGACGACCTGAAGAGCGAGAAGATCGGCTAAGGGCGTTGCCGCCAAGTGGGAGAGACCAACAAGAGGATCGGCCGCCTCTCGGCATCATCAACACTATCTCGGGGGGGCTTCAGCAGGAAGAGGCCAGCGGATCCGAGGGACCGACAAAGAGACGGAGGACTATGGAGCCCAAGACCTTCACCGAGGCGGACGGCCAGGGGATTTAGTTTCCGCATAACGACGCGGTTGTAATCTCTTTGAACATCGCTGACTATGATGTGCACCATGTTTTGGTGGATAATGGAAGCTCGACAGATATATTGTTCTACGATGCCTTCTCAAAAATATCTCTGCCTGATGACCGCTTAGGGCCTGTGAATTCTCCCCTGGTAGGATTTGTCGGCGGCGCCGTTCCGGTCGAAGGCGTAATGACTTTGGCTGTGACGGCGGGCCGACACCCAAAATTGGCCAAGGTGTAGGTCGACTTCTTAGTCGTGAGAACCCCGTCCGCCTATAATGCAATCCTCGGGCGACCCAGCCTAAATGTACTCCGGGCGGTAGTGTCAACCCACTATTTGAAGATGAAATTTCCGACGAGTCATAGAGTCGGCGAGGTCAGAGGAGATCAAGCTCTGGCGAAGTATTGCTACTCGATCACCCTGCGCAGGGGGAACCAGCCCGATCCTTACCTTATTGATGGGCTGGACGTCCGTGACGACCTCACCGAGGAGCGGGCGAGCCTACGGAAGACCTCATCACCGTGCCCTTGCATGATGGAAACTCGGGGCACGTGGTGCAGATCGGCTCCAACTTGGCGGCCGAGGTTAGGGAGCAGCTCGTCGCTTTCCTCGGAAGAAATGCGGACGTCTTCGCATGGACCCCAGCGGATGTACCGGGGATCGACGTCAAGGTCATGGAACATCGGCTGGCCGTTGATCCGAGGCACCGGCCTATCAGAGAAAAGCTGCGCCACCACGCCCCGGAGAGACAGAAGGCGATCACCGAAGAAGTAGACAAGCTCCTCAAAGTCGGACTCATCCGAGAGGTCACCTATCCGACGTGGGTCTCGAACGTGGTTCTCGTCAAGAAGGCGAACAACAAGTGGAGGATGTGCATTGAATTCAAGAAGCTGAACAAGACCTGTCCGAAGGATAGCTACCCCCTGCCCAGGATCGACCAGCTGGTGGATGCAACCTCGGGCCACGAGCTCCTCACCTTAATGGACGCCTTTTCTGGTTACAACCAGATACGCATGGCGCCCGAGGATGAAGAAAACACCACCTTCATTACTGACCGAGGTCTCTACTGTTACAGGGTCATGCCTTTCGGACTCAAGAATGCAGGGACGACATACCAGCGCTTGGTCAACAAGGTCTTCAAGGGACAGATCGATCGCAACATGGAGGTGTACGTGGACGACATGCTCGTCAAAAGTTGAGCTTCAACAGACCACCTGGCCGACCTTGAAGAGACCTTCGGTACGCTCAGGAGGCACAAGATGAAGCTGAACCCGACCAAATGCGCCTTCGGTGTGACCTCTGGAAAATTCCTCAGGTTCATGGTGTCAAGACGCGGAATCGAGGCAAACCCTAAAAAAATCTGAGCTATTCGAAAAATGACTGCTCCGAAGACGATCAAGAAAGTTCAGCGCCTGATCGAAAAGGTGGCATCCCTAAGTCGCTTCGTCTCAAGGTCGGCTGAGCGATGCATGCCCTTCTTCTAAGTTCTCAGGCGACCGAAGGACTTCTGCTGGACGGCGGAGTGCAAACAAGCATTCGAGGAGCTTAAAAACTACCTCGGCACGCCCTCGCTGCTGGCAAAGCCCGAACCTGGAGAGTAATTGCTCCTATATCTAGCCGTCTCTCCGGTGGCCCTAGCGGCGGTCCTGGTCAGGGAAGATGCAAAGGCGCAACGATCGGTCTACTACGTGAGCCGAGCCCTGAGGGACGCAGAGACCAGGTACTCCAGGTTAGAAAAATTAACTTACTATCTTCTAATTGCTGCCAGGAGGCTCCGACCTTACTTTCAGGAGCACACCATAACGGTCCTCACAGACCAACTAATAAGAGCGGTTCTCCACCGAGCAGATGCTTCTGGAAGAATCGCAAAATGGGCGATCGAGCTCACAGAGTTTGACATCAACTACCGGCCCAGGCCATCGATCAAGGCCCAGATACTGGTGGATTTTGTGCTAGAATGCACCATTCCAGTCAAAGTCGGGCTTGGATCAAGCGACACCAACATCGAAGCGAGACCGAGCTACGATGAAGCCGAGCTCTGGCAGTTGAGCCTCCCCGAAGAAAGGGCCGACCTTCCCGAAAGCTTCTGGGTTTTGTACGTGGATGGCTTATCCAACTCCGTCGGAGCTGGTGCGGGGCTGGTCTTGGTCAGCCTCGAGAGGATCGTCGTCGAGTACGCCCTGTGCTTCGAGTTCTCCGCGATCAATAATGAGGCCGAATATGAAGCACTGATCGTCGGACTGTAGATAGCAAGGGAATTGAAAGTAGATCGGCTTCAGGTCTATAGCGATTCCTAGCTGGTGGTCGGTCAGGTTGGCGGCGGCTACGAGGCATGAGAGGAAAGCATGGTGAGGTACCTCAAAAAAGTGAGGAATTTGATTCCGACCTTCGACAGCTTCGGCATTCGGTACATCCCGAGGATGGAAAATGCAAGAGCCGACCTTCTCTCCAAGTTGGCCACTTTCGCCCCGACCGAACTGTCCGAAGAAGTATTTTTGGAAACTCTGAAGTGCCCGACCACGGAAGAATCTCAGGCCATCCTGCAGATGGACTTCGAGCCCTGCTGGATCGACCCGTTGGTCGCCTACCTTAAAGAAGGGGTCCTTCCTCACGACCGAAAAGAAGCTCGAAAGCTTAGGAATCAGGCCTCCCGCTACATCTTATACGAGAGCAAGTTATATAAAAGGTCGTACTCCCTCCCGTTGTTGAGATGTCTCCCACCTTCAGAGGTCGACTTCGCACTACGGGACGTGCACGAAGGACTCTACGAAAGTCACGCAGGAGCCAGGTCCCTGTCGCAAAAACTACTTCGATAGGGGTACTACTGGCCGACCCTATTTCATGACTCCGTGGAATATGTGAAGAGGTGCGATCGCTACCAGAAGAACGCCAGCGTGCAAAGGCAGCCAGCATCCGAACTTACTCCGCTCAGTGCACCCTGGCCCTTCGCGCAATGGGGAATGGACATACTCGGCCCCTTCCCAACGACATCCGAACAGCGGAAGTTTCTTCTAGTCATGATTGACTACTTCACCAAGTGGGTCGAAGCGGAACCACTAGCGAAGATCACCGAGGCCAAGGTGCAGGACTTCGTCTGGAAGTCGCTAGTCTGTCGGTTCGGCCTGCCCCAAACCCTCATAATCGATAATGGGCGGCAGTTCGCTGGGGCACGGTTTGCCGAGTTCTGCGAAGGGCTAAACGTCTCCCACCACTTCACATCGGTGGCTCACTCGCAGGCCAATGGGGAAGCGGAGGTGACCAACCGGACCCTGCTGCAAGGTATCAAGGCGAGGCTCGATAAGACAAAGGGGGCCTAGGTGGACGAACTCTACCACGTCCTCTGGGCATACCGAACTACGCAAAGGATGCCGACTGGTGAGACGCCCTTCGCCTTGGCCTTTGGTACCGAGGCAGTTATCCCGATCGAGCTCAAACTTCCATCTGCACGAGTCGTGGGCTTCAACGAGCAGCACAACCTCCAAGACCTTAGAGTCAACCTCAACCTTTTAGAAGAAAAAAGGAAGGGAGCCCGCATCCGGATGGCTGCCTACCGGTGGAAGGTGGCTCAATATTACAACTCCAGAGTTAGAAGCAAGGCGTTCAGAGTGGGGGACTTAGTGCTTTGGCGAGCAGTCGTCTCTCAGTCTCAGAGCCAAGGGAAGCTCATCCCAAATTGGGAAGGTCCGTATGAAGTGATAGAGATCATCCGACCCGGAACCTACCACCTGAAGGAGCTCGGAGGAACAGTGCTTCCCCGACCTTGGAACTCAAAAAATCTGAGAATGTATCACCAGTAGACTTTCCTTAATAAAACTCCTTCGCTTGACATTATTATTTCAGGATTGCACAACGACAGGGCAGAAGCAAGCAAAAATAGCCCGTTAGGAACAGGAGGAGAACCTCGTCCTAGCGTAAGAGAGATCGAAGGCCCCATCCACAAAGGACGGGATGGGGGGAGAGGCGCGGACGATGGTCCGAATGTGCCCCCATAGCCGGTTAGGAATAGGAGGAGAACCTCATCCTAGCGTGAGCAAGGTCGGAGGCCCCATTCGCAAAGGACGGGATGGGGGGAGAGGCGAGGACGACGGTCCCCATGTGCCCCCACAGCCCGTTGGGAACAGGAGGAGAACCTCGTCCTAACGCGAGCAAGGTCGAAGGCCTCGTTCACCTAAAACGAGATGGGGGGAGAGGCGAGGACGATGGTCCCCATGTGCCCCCACAGCCCATTGGGAACAGGAGGAGAACCTCATCCTAACGCGAGCAAGGTCGAAGGCCTCGTTCACCTAAAACGAGATGGGGGGAGAGGCGAGGACGACGGTCCCCATGTGCCCCCACAGCCCATTGGAAACAGGAGGAGAACTTCGTCCTAACGTGAGCAAGGTCGAAGGCCTCGTTCACCTAAAACAAGATGGGGAGAGAGGCGAGGACGACGGTCCCCATGTGCCCCCACAGCCCGTTGGGAATAGGAGGAGAACCTCATCCCAACGCGAGCAAGGTCGCCTCGTTCACCTAAAACGAGATGGGAGGAGAGGTGAGGACGACGGTCCCCATGTGCCCCCACAGCCCATTAGGAACAGGAGGGGAACCCCATCCTGATGTGAGCAAGATCCGAGATCGAGCCTCAAAGTCTACGACAAGATCCACTATAGGAGATGAGATCGCCCCCGAGCGATCGCGACAACCTCGACAGCGGAAGAGGAGGTCTCCGCCGAGTCAACTTCAGCTGATGGAGACAATGTCACCCCCGAGGAGCTCAACTCCGACCTCGACCACAGGAGGCAAGATTTACTTCGACTTCAACATCAGCTTCATCGACTTTAGCTGGGAACGAGTTCCATTCCAACTCCAAACATCAATTGGAGATGAGGTCTCCCCCAAGCCTCAGCTTCAACTTCAGCGTCAACCTTGGCTGGAGAAGAGACCTCCCCCGAGCTTCAGCCGCGATAAATGCGGGGCCTGGAAGAAGACTTCGGCAGTCGCCCATTTTGGTACTTCCTTCCTTCGAATTTCGAACTCAGAAGTGGGGGGACTACTGTTGGGGATAAATCCCGCTCCTGTCGAAGCCCGGCCCGACGCTCAGCCTAATGTAACCAGTAGCCACAGAAGAGCTTCGGCAGATGGACTTCAGCCAAACTCCCAGCGGCCGAGCTTCTTCCAGCAGGCCGAACTAGTCAGCTTCTGAGCTTCTTTCGAACTCCCAGCGTCGAGACCGAACTTCCTGGGCGGCCAAACTCCTTCGGACTCCCCACGGTCGAACCCCTTCGGACCCCACGGCCGAACTCCTTCGGACCGACTCCAAGCGGCCGAGCTTCAACGAAGCCCTCTCAGCGGTCAAACTCTTCGGCAATCGTCCCTCGGCCGAACTCTACAGATGGCCGACCCTTCAGCCAGCCGAACTCCCCCTGCCTTCCCTTCTACCGGACTCTCCTACGAGATGAATTATCGCCGTCAGTCCACGATGGGCGACGAAACTAGACGACATGGCTACCACCTCTGGCAATGCCACTCCCTGACGACGCCTTCTTCTCCGTACCGAATCCCATGCGGCCCGCAGCTTGCCAGTATGGCCGTCACCGATCACCTGACGATGCCTTCCTCTCCGTACCGAACTCCATGCGGCCCACGGCTTGCCAGTATGGCCATCACCAACCGCCTGACGATGCCTTCCTCTCCATACCGAACTCCATGCGACGGTATGACTGTCGCCATCAACTAAGCTCCGGCTATAAAGGACCCTCTAGATACGCCAAGGCTAAGCTCTTTGACCTCTAATCTCTCTAAGCTCTCCTCTTCTTCTCTAAGCTTCGGAACTCATTCCGAGCACTCCATTCCTGTTGGTCAAAAACTGACTTGACCGTCGGAGGGTCCCGTCGGAGCCAACCCCCACCGATTCTGGATGGGACTTTGTTTTGTAGGTCCCCGGCGGCGACCTCAGTGGCCTCGACTCCGGCGACCTCCGACGACGATGAGTTTCTACATCAACAGATACTTTTTATCATAAATAATTGATTATTTATGATGTAAATCATATTTTAATAACAGATTACTTGCAACGAAAATTTTTCATCATAAATAATCAATTCTAAATTAGTAATTTAAAAAAATAAAAGAGAGAACTATTTGCAACAGAAACTTTTCATCATAAATAATCAATTATTTATGCTGTAAATAATATTTTCATTGTAAATGATAAATTATTTATGATGCAAATTTTTCATCATAAATAATTGATCCTAAATCAGTAATTTAAAAAAATAAAAGAGTGGACTATTTATGATGAAAACTTTTATCATAAGTAATTAATTATTTATGATGCAAATCATATTTTCATCATAAATAACTGATTATTTATGATAAAAATTTTTATCATAAATAATCAATCCTAAATTAGTAATTTTAAAAAATAAAAGGATGGACTATTTGCGATGAAAAGTTTTTATCATAAATAATTAATTATTTATGATGCAAATTATATTTCTATCATAAGTAACTGATTATTTATGATGAATATTTTTTATTATAAATAATTGATCCTAAATTAATATTTTTTTAAGAAAAGGATAAACTATTTATGATGAAAATTTTTTATCATAAATAATCAATTATTTATGATGTAAATCATATTTTTGTTATAAATAATAGATTATTTATGATGAAAATTATCCATCATAAATAACCAATCCTAAATTAGTAATTTTAAAAAATATAAGAGTAGACTATTTGCCACATAAAAAATATTATTATAAATAATTAATTATTTATGATAAAAAAAATTTCATCATAAATAATCGATTCTAAATCACTAATTTAAAATTAGTAATTTTCATCTCATGCCTACAACTCGCCAGGGCAGTGGGCAAAGATGCACCATGCATGGCCAACATGATAGGGTTGAGAGGTGCGAGCATGTTCGCTATTAGTTAGCCCATCGATAAATTAGTATTTTTTTAATTTTTATAAAAAATTAGTATTTTTTTTAAAAAAAATATTTTTTTTTATTTTTTAAATATTATATAATTTTAAAATTTAAAGCATATCTTCATCATTTATTATTTAAATAATTATCATTAGAATATCATCACAAAAGATTATCTTGATCCAGTAACTCTAGCTATATCGATCAATAAAATTTGATTTCAATGGTCACGAACGATCGCATGATGATCTAATAGATAGAGATTACCAATGGATCCAAAAATTTGCAACAAGAATCACTATGATATTTGTAACATACTATCAAAATTTTACTTTAATTAGACATCATTATCATTATCAATTTAGCATGGGATAATTTGGACCATTAAATAAAAATAAGTAATCAAAAGGCCAAACAACGTTCGATTATAAGATGATTTTTAGATAAATGATCTTTTCTACTATTTTAATCACTTATACAATAGTAATTATAAAATCTAAATCCCACATATATAAATCATTCATGTTAAGTAGATTTTACAAATGCATAACTATTATTACTTAAGAACTTTAAGAATGTGTATCAAGAGACATAGAGTTTTAGATGGTTTATATATATGCGATTTACTTTTTATGATCACCAACATACAAATGATCAAATTAGTAGCAAAGATCATTGATGTTGCCCAGCTATGCAACCCAAGATGAGGCAGGAGGTGAATTGGATTTTTAAAAATTTTAGTGAAGTGTGAACCACAAGAATTGCATGAAAAATAAAAAAGCAATGTACCATGGTTGTTATCAGCAAAGTAGAAAATTAAGAAGCAAGTATGTAAGAGAAAAGATTAATGATGAATGAGAGTAAATCAATACACCACAAATAAGTAAGATTTATAGTGGTTCAGTACCAATCTTGCACCAACATCCACTCCTCAAGCTCCTACTTGAAAATTCAAATCCACTAACCATATTCAAATGAATACAACGTCGGTAACCTCCAACCCTAGCTATCTCAAGCTATAATATTTATTTTTTAGGTACAAGCCAATCCAATATACTTTGATTTAAGATTCGAAAAAATCTTCCTAAGTTTTAAAAATTTTAAAATTTAAAACAAAATAATAAGAACATATTACAAGTATAATGACAATAAAAAACATGTTTAACCTCTTTAATGAGCATAAAAAAACTTTAAATTCACTTTACACAAAAGTGGAGAAGCTTTTCAAATTCCTCTTAGAATGAATGAAAGCTTGAACTAGCTTTGGAGAGGTGGTTGAGCTTGAATTCAATGCTTCTTTATTTGAAAGGGAGTTTTTCATTATGACTGAATATTTTTTTGATTTTTCTTTAATTTTGTCTTCATTTGAATACTTTTATATGTTCAATGAATGCTAGAGAGTGAACAGTGTCCATTTATAGCCATTAGAGAGCCATTAATGAGCATTAAATATTACCAAAATGGATTGAAAAACTAGTCATTATAGAATTTTTTCATCGTAGGGATCGATCCTAGGATCGTCCCCTGACACAGGGGTCGACTATCAAGGGGTCGACCTCTGTGGCAGAAATAAAAAATTTTTATTTCTATATTCTGACTTGCAAAATAGTAGAGGTCGACCCCTATGCTAGGGGTTGACCCCCGAGTCATCTCTTTTTGGCGTGCCGGCTAGGAAACAGTGTGTCAATCAGTCCATTTCAGTAAAGGTCGATCCTTTTGCTCAAACTTAATTTTCTTATAATTTTAACTTTCAAAAATTATAAAATTACCTCCAAAAGATTTGAATTCTTTTCTAATGCTTTTGAGACTTCTAAAATGTATTTTCTTGATTTTCAACTTAATAAAATTATGATTTTGCCCTTCTTCAATCTTCTTTGATAAATTTAAATTTTTTATAAAATCTGAAATGCATAATTATTCTTTTTTTAAATAAAAAATTATTAGTACTCTCCTTAAATATTTTATAGTCATCAAAATCAATTTTTAGAGCAGCAATTTTTTTCTTTTTGGCGATGACAAAATATTTGAACATAAATAAAAATAAGACATATATGAAGCATTGGAGTAAAAGGAATGCCATTAAGAATTTCATAATTTAAAATATAACAGTGTACAAGAGTATTTAATTTTGATATAAATTATTTGATTAAACCTCTTAGCCCTTTTTAGAAGAGAAATTTGCAATTCATTAATTTTATATAGGAGTTTGCCATGACATCGAAGACAAAGATGCTTAAGCCATTATATTGAGCAAATTTTAAAATTTGCTAAGACAAGTGAGATAAATTTGAAAATTTGCATTTTGAACATACTGTTTGAAATTTATATTTTGAATACTCTAAACAATTTGCTATACTCTAAATACTTTGCTTTTGCATTCTAAATAATTTGCTTATTGCCAACATTACATACTATATTGCTCCCCCTTTTGACATCATCAATTATTAGCTTAAGAAGTTTCTTTTAAAAAGAAAAGACTCTCCCTTAGTTTATTTCCTATATTCTGCTGCTAAAGAAAAAAATTCATCATGAATACATACAGCATTTGTATACCATCTTACAAGCTATAATTACATAAGATATTATAATTACTCAAAAGACATAGCAATTTATAACTCAAACAACATTCATATAATTATAAACCAAAGTCATATATATCCAAAATACAACTTAAAAGTCAAAGGGTCATATCCATGAACAAAATACATCACCCAATTATATGTCAAAATACATCACCCATGGAGCATCATAAGTCATAAACCACCAAAATACATAAGTCATGAACAACCAAAGATACATAGGATTACGGACTATATCCTAAATACATAAGGCTAACTAATCAAGATCTAGTAGTGGAGTCGGCCAGATCCACCAGAGTCAGAATTAGAAGAAGAATCAATGATATGATAAGAAGTTTTAGGATAAAGGCCATGAGCACGACTCCAACCACATCTGCCTCGATCTCAGGTAGAAATACTGGCACAAGCAGGTGGACGAGAGGGCCCTGCGCCTAGAAAGATTGGGTCAAAAGTATAAGTCTGATCAAATCAAGCTGTCCTAAAGCTCTGGATAATGACTACATCAGTGAGCGAATCCTAGCAGTAATAGCTTCTCCAGAACCTCTGATCTTCTTCCTCAAAGCAGCAATTCCTGACTCCATCAAGCCACAAAGCCTCCCAGCCTTAACTAATAAATCCAAAATCTGAGTGGGATCTCCCAAATCTCGACTAGCAGGAAGTGAAAGACTCCTGACCTCTCTCTCCAAAATTGAAACTTTGAAACTAAGATAAAAAATAGTCTGAACCAAATACTCAAGTGTCACACTCATACCGGAGATCATAATGATAATGTGACAAACTACAAAATAGTTAGTAGAAGGTGCCGAGTTGAGCTCTTAGTTCCTCGAGCTGACATGATGATTCTAGTAACCTTCTATGCAAGAGTCTGAAGCTGATCATAAGCAAGTCTAAAAATAGATGACGCTGTTGATGCTGACCGTGGCTCAGATGAAGTGCCTTCAACCACTTCTGAAGGCCAATCTCGTGATCAGAAACAAACTATATATCAAGTAAAGCTCTACGATCATGGGGTAGAGATGAAGGTCCCTCTTCCTCAACTCTATCCTCATCCTCTTCCTCTGTCCCCTTGGACGAACAGCCATCACTTTTTATAAAACTCATTCAATATAGAGTATAGCGGTTAATTGTATCAGTATGGGATAATCTACTGGTAGCCTCCCCCTCAAAACTCACACCAAACCTCTTAAATACTAGCGTGAGAGCCATACTATAAGGTAGATAAGCCTTAGACCTATTTAAGATCTCATGCATAGCTTTAATCATCAAAATAGGAAAGTTTAGGAGGATCTCAAATAATATATACATCATACAAATATTTTGAAAAATCATGTTCCTCTCTTAGAAAAAAATTTAGTACAGTTGTAGGGTTCATTTCCTTGATAAAGTTTGTACTAATTACTAGTTCTACATAAACTGAAGGAAAATCCTGATTTTCCGGATCCAGGTTCGTTCAGATCTGATCAGATCAAGAGATATATTTTAAAAAATTTTTTCTTTGATCCAAATCAGATCTGGAATATTTTAGATCTGATTCTTATTATTCTAATAATTAAAATAAAATTTAGATAAATTAAATCAAATTTAATTTACCTTGATTTGGGTAATCCTATTACCCTTGATGATCCTGTAAGCAGCGGAAGGTTCTGGATCTAGCCACGCAAGTGCCTGGCCTCTACCGGTATCCACTCGGGTTGGATCTGGAGATCCTCTTCTTCTCTATCACATCCTCCAAAAATCAGATCTGGATCTGATCTGGAGGATCTTCAAAACTCCTTTTGAAGATCAGCAGTCGTCCTTTGCAGCAGCGCAGCCTTCTAGCTTTCTGATCGCCTTTCTCTTGATCTGAATCGCACCAACCAAAGATCCAAAACTCTTTTGGACGTGGAGAGGAAGGGGAGAAGATGACTTGGCATGGAGGAAGGAGGGGAGAGGCAGCCTTGGGGCATGGGAATTTGATTCTCTCTTTTGAGTTGGGCGCAGGGTCTTATTTATAGACTATGCGTGATCCAACTCCTCTTCTTCCCAACCAATCACAACCCTTTGTGAAATCAGATCTAAATCTGATTGGTGGGAATAGAGTCCCCTGGATTCCTCCTTAGAGGGCGCCTAAGACCAGTCAAAGTTGGTTCTTAGGAGAACTCTAATTGGAATCCAAAAAGGAGATGGAGTCCCTTGTCCAACAAGGACTCCTAGGCGCCTCCAACTTGGGCACGCCACGCCACGCCCTCCTCCTTGCCAGTTCTGGCAGGGGGACAAGGCCCCCACCAGCTCTCCAATAGGTGCATGACATGTGGTCAAAAGTCAAAGTGTCAATGGTCAACATTTGACCAGTCAAAGGTAGACTTTTGACCAAAGTCAAAGAACAAGAAATGGCAGGTGACCAAAAATGGCAGGTAATGTCTTACAAAATAAGACAACCTTTTCTGACTTGGACAACCTCCAGTCAGACCATATGAAGGCCTCTGATTGAGCACAAACTCCTTTGGCTCAGTCAGGACAACTTATTTATGATAGTAAAAGAAGAACGTTAGGTTCAATCGAGTGCTAGCACGATTTTCCTTGAACCTAATTGAATCTCATTCAGATCAATTGAACTAGATCAGTTCAATTGATGATCACCAGATTCAAACCCTTGTTTGTGTGACCCAGTTAGGTTCAGTTCTGTATGGTAATGGGATATGTCATGATCTCTATCATCGACATCATCGAAACTCCTTTCGATGGATCAGAACTCTTCTGATTCGAACAGCTAGAATGATCGATCATCTAAATCATTCTAATTGCTCCCAAAATCCACCAGTGACACCTAGCAGTATATGGTGGCAACCCATCAGAGCTGAATGCGAACCTCTTGGTGCAGCTACCTGTGTGATTAAGTTCTTCTATCTTGAGCCCCGATCAGATTAGGGTTAAGGTGAACTCGTCAAACCCTAGTCTCTGTCATATGATGTAATCATTCGATTCAAGTCCAATGTGAAAATCTAAATAGAAACTCTTTCTATTATTTCACTCTGCCATGGCCATGGGCTTCTGGACTTGATTCTCATGATCATCATAGGGCTGCTCCTCTACCACCGAGGTAGATAGATTCCATCTTGATGCAATCCAGTTCCTACAATGAACATGCTATAGCCAACATACACCTCAGGGTTCCATATGGCTAGGAGACCGAGTAATGGTGTAGTCAAACTATAACACCCTCAAGGTGAACTGCCGATGCATCCTCAGGTCAAAGAACCAGACACACTACTGCAGCATCGAGTCAGTCATTGACGAGAAGGTAGACTTCCCTAATGACTACTCGAGGTGGTCACGCTCAGTGCCCTCGTTCTCTAACGAGTACCTGTACTCTCGCTCCGGTGTCTCCACACCGTAGACTCAAGACTCATCTACTAAAGAGAAGCGATTGTACACCAACCTTCCGGATCAATCACCATCCTCGTGATGATCCTATGGTCGGGAGCATTTTATGAGTTAATAATGATTATTCATGTCTTAAATTTTCAACTCTTGAAAATATGAATTATCATTACCATTAACTCAAAGGATGTATCACAGACACTAAATACACATATGTGATAGAAAATAACCCATTTTATTGATTATAGTCAAAATTATAATTTTGCCCCTAGAAGTGTATTACAAGTGTCAGCCAATTCTGGCTTCTAGGGCACATATATCTAACAATCTCCCACTTGTCCTAAAGCCAATTGGCTACAAGTCTAAGTCCCATCTTCTCAAGGTGGGCTTCGATCTTCTGCTGGCCCAACGGCTTTGTAAGTGGGTCTGCCACATTATCTGCGGAGTTGACTCTCTTGACCTCGACGTAACCCTTCTCGAGGTAATCGCGGATGAGGTGGTATCGCCGCTCAATGTGCTTGGATTCTGGTGAGACCTCGGCTCCTTAGCAAGGGCTATGGCGCCATTGTTGTCGCAGTATAGAGGAATGGCATCTGATGGCATTACTCCAATTTCTGCAGCAAACTTCTTGTACCAGAATGCTTCCTTCGCAGCCTCTGATGCAGCGATATATTCTGCTTCTTCCATGGTGGAATCTGCTATCACAGTTTGCTTGGAACTCTTCCAACTGACAGCACCACCATTGCACACAAACAGACTTCCAGATGTCGACTTTCGATCATCTATATCGGACATGAAATCCGAGTCTGTGTATCCCTGGACTTGGAGTTCTCCATTACCAAAGACCAACATCATATCCTTAGTTCTTCTCAAGTACTTAAGGATACATTTCACAGAAGTCCAGTGTTCTTCACCTGGATTTGACTGATATCTGCTTGTGACACTCACAGCATGGGCTATATCAGGTCGTGTACATAGCATGGCATACATGAGGCTCCCTATTGCAGAAGCATAAGGGATCTTGCTCATGCGTTCTATTTCCTCAGGTGTGCTGGGGCACATCTTCTTGGAAAGATGAATACCATGTCTGAAGGGTATTAATCCCCTCTTAGAGTTTTCCATACTAAACCTCTTTAGTACTTCCTCTATGTACATCTTCTGTGAAAGTCCTAGCATCCTATTCGGTCTATCCCTATAGACCTTAATTCCTAGAATAAAGGATGCTTCACCTAGGTCTTTCATGGAGAATTCCTTGGACAACCACATCTTGACTGATGTGTCAACATGGGAATATCATTCCCAATAAGGAGGATGTCATCCACGTACAATACGAGGAAGACAACAGCGCTCCCACTGACCTTTTTGAAAACACATGGTTCCTCTTCATTTTTGATGAAACCAAACTTTTTGATCACATCATTGAAACGAGTGTTCCAGCTCCGAGATGCTTGCTTAAGTCCATATATGGACCTTTGCAGCTTGCAAACCTTGTGATCAGTATCACTGGATGTGAAACCTAGCGGCTGTTCCATATAGATATCTTCCTCAAGATATCCATTTAGGAATGCCGTTTTCACGTCCATTTGCCATATTTCATAATCGAAATAGGCTGCAACGGCAAGCAATGTGCGGATGGATTTTAGCATAGCCACTGGGGAAAAGGTATCCTGATAGTCAATGCCTTCGCGTTGACTATAACCTTTTGCCACTAGTCTAGCCTTGAATGTCTCCACATTCCCATCTGCACCAATCTTTCTCTTGAAGATCCATTTACACCCAATAGGTACTATACCTTCTGGTGGATCTACCAAGGTCCAGACTTGGTTTGAGTGCATCGAGTCAATTTCTGACTGCATTGCCTCTAGCCATTTCTCGGAGTCGATATCTGATATCGCCTCGTTGTAGGTTTTGGGATCATCACCATGAGCACCATTACCTACGAGGAACATTTTCCTCTACTTCCTCTGAAATAATACCTAAGTATCTTTCAGGGGGACGGAAAACTCTTTCCGATCTACGAGGTGGAGGAGGTAGTGTTCTTATTGGCTCAACCTGATTTGGTTCCAATTGGTCCTTAGCTCGTTGTACTTGTGAGACTTTCTCATCAAGCTTAATCTGCTTTCCAATGCCGCTATCTTGAATAAACTATTTTTCAAGAAAGATGGCATGTCGACTCACAATCACATTGTGGTCTTCTGGAATGTAGAAATAGTATCCTAATGACTCTTTAGGATATCCTATGAATCGAGCTCTGAAAGGACCTAAACTCTAACTTGTCCGCTTGTTGTCTTTTGACATGAGCCGGACAACCCCAAATTCTGAGATGACTCAGACTTGGTTTCTTACCGTGCCATATCTCATACGGTGTGGTAGGAACGGTTTTAGAGGGAACCCTATTCAGTAGATAAATTGAAGTTAACAATGAGTGTCCCCAAAGAAAATCAGGGAGGTCTGTGAAGCTCATCATGGATCGAACCATATCCAATAGAGTCCGATTTCTCCATTCTGAAACCCCGTTGAGTTGAGGTGTTCCTGGTGGAGTCCATTGAGAGACTATGCCATTTTTCCTTGAGATAGTCTAGGAATTCCCGGCTAAGGTATTCACCTCCTCGATCTGATCGAAGAACCTTAATGGGTTTTTCCAGTTTGTTTTTCTACTTCATGTCTGAATTCTTTGAACTTTTCAAAAGCTTCAGACTTGTGTCTCATAAGATACACATACCCATACCTAGACAGATCATCGGTAAAGGTAATGAAGTAGACAAAATTGCCTCTAGCCGGCACATCAAATGGGCCGCACACATCAGTATGTACTAGGGCAAGGAGATCTGTGGCCCTCTCCCCATGTCCAACAAAAGGGAGTTTAGTCATTTTGCCTTGAAGACAAGATTCACAAGTTGGATATGACTCAAAAGTCAATGGACTCAATAGCCCATTTTTCTCCAATTTGTTGATCCTATCTTCTGCTATATGACCTAATCTCAGGTGCCATAGATATCTGTCGTTTGGACTATCCCTAGGTCGTTTGGCATTCACGTTTTGCTCGATAGTTAGAATAGGTACATCAATATGTAGCTGATAAAGACCATTAATAAGGAAAACCATTTGCAATTTTATTTCTTTCATAAAGAATGTTACAATGGTCCTTAAAGAAGGTGAATCACATAGCCTTCTTGTGCTAAGCATGAAACAGAAATCAAATTCCTGCTAGCTGCAGGCACATAATAACAGTCTTTCAAAACTAAGTCTAAACCAGATGGTAATCGAAGAGGGTATGTTCCCACGGCTACTGCAGCAACTCTTGCTCCATTACCGATGCGTAGGATCATGTCTCCATCCCTCAGCCTCCTGCTATCCTCAAGACCCTGCATAGAAGTGCACAGATGAGCACTAGAACCAGAGTCAAGCACCCAACTGGATGCAGAAGAAATCCGTAAGGTTAGACTCAATAACGAGCATACCTCCAGAAGGACCTTCCTTCTTGTTCTTCAGGGTGGCCAGGTAAGTAGGGCAGTTCCGCTTCCAATGGCCGTCGCTGTTGCAATGGAAACACTTTCCTTTGACATCGGCCTTCTTCTTCGGCTTCTGCCTTCTTCTTCTTTGATCCTTCCACCTTTTGCTTTTTCACAGACTTCTTTTTCTTTCCATAAGACTTTCTTTTGGAAGAAGTCCGTTCCATAGCAAGAACTGAGCCTTTAGAACCTTTCATAGAAAGCTCAGCGGTAACCAGCATATTCATTAATTCGGCCAAGGAATTTTGAAGTTTATGCATGTGGTAATTCATGATGAATTGCCCATATGCATCAGTCAAGGATTGCAGAATAATATCGTTCTGCAGATCCAAGTCTAACTTCACACCGAGCTTCTCAAGCTCTTCCATGTCCTTGATCATTGTCAGACAGTGATCTTGGACTGACTGCCCATCACGCATCTTAGCCTTAAAAAGTCATTTCGTGACTTGATATTTGGCTGCGCGACTCTGTTCACCAAACATCTCCTGCAGGTGAGCCAACATTTGGCGAGCAGTCCCGATATCTTCATGTTGGCGCTGGAGCTCATCAGACATCGAGCCCAACATGTAATATCTGGCCTTATTATCTTCGTCTATCCATTTTTCCAGAGACGCTCTCTGTTCAGTGGATGGACGGGCTGGTAAGGTGGGAGGGTCCTGGTCCAAAACATGGGTTAACTTCTCGAAACCCAAAATAATTTTGTAGTTCCTGAGCCAATCTTTATAATTGGGTCCAGTCAGTCTATGTGTGTCCAGGATACGTGCCAATGGGTTGGACGCAGACATTTTTCTGTAGAGAGTCAAAGATTCTAGTTAGATACTGTAATTTTGACTTGACCAATTTGTTTAGGGAAATTTTATTTTTAAACAAATTAGCTCCCACTATTTTCTCGGATCCCTACACTCCCTCTGTAGAGATGCGAAAAATCTCCATGATTAATGATTTCTAGTGGGTGGTGCGGTCTCACCAACTGACTCATCACCTCACCTAACAGTTATTGGTGATGGGTTAGCCAATGAGTGAACAACTCTTGTTCAATGATTCTCTAATCATGGTGCACCCAAACTTGGTCTCTAATTCATGAATCTCACCGTATCCGAAATATTGATCCACTCCTTAGTTAAGTCAGACCCACCATTTGCATAGACTGGGTTTTTAATTGAGTCTCTCACCGTATCCGAAATATTGAGCCCAACTCATCCTCCAGCCCATAGCATCCAATGCCTAATAGACATGGTTGCATCTTTCCCGGTGCAACTGAGCCACTGTATCCAGCCGAGAACAATCAACCCCGGGAAGGGCCCGCACATCTACAATGGTGGAAGACCTCAGACTTAATCTTTTCTTAGGGAGAATTGATTCAGGTCTCATTAAACTAGACTTGGCATAGTCATAACAATTATGACTAACCTAGTGGCATGGGTTAGCTCGGATTATTGACCACCTCAGATCAGAACTGTGTCAACAGATATGGCCAGGTAAGTGAGACCGGTGGAAGGAATATGCCATTAACTCGTACAAGAACGCATTCAGGTCGAGTAGCTCCCAATTAAAAACCAGTCGGTCGTATGTGCCAAACTTACCTTAGACACCAAATTGTTGAGTCAGAACCAATTGGGTTAGCCTACAATCCAGACTCTAACCTCTGAGCCTAATTAGGTCTTGCTTGATCGTGACTCGATCTTGACCCAGACTTAATCCTATTAGGCTGGTCAATTTAAGCATTGTTGATCCCATCTAACCAACTCTTGATTCGGTTTGATCAACCGCTTAGACCTAATTGAGCTACCCAAGCCCGAACCCAGTATTATGAATATGTCTTAGATCTGAAATTCTCAATTTTAGACCTAATTAATATTCCATAATCTTAATTCTTAATTAAGTAGGGTTCATAAATAAAATATGCACAATAAATCCTAGGATTTCAGGATCTAGTTTAGATAAATAAAATAAAATATGTAGGGTTCATAAATAAAATATGCACAATAAATCCTAGGGTTTCAGGATCTAGGGTTTTGCAGAAAGTAAGTTTTGGATTTCTGATTAAGGACGAACACGCAGCACCCCTACACATCATAAGAACACCCCATCGAATGGGAAGGAGAGGGCCTTTAAACCCTTCTTCGTTCTTATGACCGGACGGCCAAGAGGAACGCCTTAATCAGGAACATGTCAATACTACAAAATAGTTTTAGATCTATATCATATATCTCATATACAAATTAGATCTAATCATGGCATATTTTGCATACATCTCATGTATCGAATCATGCATATTTTCAGATCTAAATTATCTCATAATAATCTAAAAAATTAGATTTAAATTGATCTAATCAAAATAAATTCTAATCTAGACAATTATGTAGAACTATTCTACAACTAGTCTAGACATGCATCAATCATATCTCATATGATATTTAAAATTAAATAATTTTTATTTGCTATTTTTTAGATGTTATTATAATAATTATAATATCAAAAAATAGTAAATAAATAGATCTAAAATATGATTTAATCAAATTAAATTAAAAACATGCAAGACTATTCTATAGAACTATTCTATTTTAGAACTAGTCATGCATATTTTTCTAATCTTAGATCCAAATCATTTAATTTTAATTTTTTTAATTTTAGATCTGATCACATCTCATGTGACATCTAAAATCACTTATTTTTTAATTAAAATAAATTTAAAATCAGATCTAAACACTTTAGAACCTTGGCTCTGATACCAGTTGAAGGAAAAATCCTGATTTTTCGGATCCAGGTTCGTTCAGATCTGATCAGATCAAGAGATATATTTCAAAAATTTTTTTTCTTGATCTAAATCAGATCTTGAAATATTTTAGATCTGAATTCTTTATTATTTTAATAATTAAAATAAAATTAGATAAATTAAATCAAATTTAATTTACCTTGATTTGGGTAATCCTATTACCCTGTTGATGATCCTGTAAGCAGCGGAAGGTTCTGGATCTAGCCACGCAAGTGCCTGGCCTCTACCGGTATCCACTCAAGCTGGATCTGGAGATCCTCTTCTTCTCTATCACATCTCCAAAAATTAGATCTGGATCTGATCTGGAGGATCTTCAAAACTCCTTTTGAAGATCAGCAGTTGTCCTTTGCAGCAGCGCAGCCTTCTAGCTTTCTGATCGCCTTTCTCTTGATCTGGAATCGCACCAACCAAGAATCCAAAACTCCTTTTGGGCGTGGAGAGGAAGGGGAGAAGATGAGCTTGGCATGGGAGGAGGAAGAGAGAGGCAGCCTTGGGGCATGGGGAATTGTTGATTCATCTTTGAGTTGGGCGCAGGGTCTTATTTATAGACTATGCTGTGATCCAACTCCTCTTCTTCCCAACCAATCACAACCCTTTGTGAAATCAGATCTAAATCTGATTGGTGGGAATAGAGTCCCCTGGATTCCTCCTTAGATGGCCCTAAGACCAGTCAAAGTTGGTTCTTAGGAGAACTCTAATTGGAATCCAAAAAGGAGATGGAGTCCCTTGTCCAACAGGGACTCCTAGGGCCTCCAGCCACGGGCGTGCGCCCTCCTCCTTGCCAGTTCTGGCAGGGGGACAAGGCCCCCACCAGCTCTCCAATAGGTGCATGACATGTGGATCAAAAGTCAAAGTATCAATGGTCAACATTTGACCAGTCAAAGGTAGAACTTTTGACCAAAGTCAAAGGAACGAGAAATGGCAGGTGACCAAAAATGGCAGGTAATTGTCTTACAAAATAAGACAACCTTTTCTGACTTGGACAACCTCCAGTCAGACCAAGTATGAAGGCCTCTGATTGAGCACAAACTCCTTTGGCTCAGTCAGGACAACTTATTTATGATAGTAAAAGAAGAACGTTAGGTTCAATCGAGTGCTAGCACGATTTTCTTGAACCTAATTGAATCTCATTCAGATCAATTGAACTAGGATCAGTTCAATTGATGATCACCAGATTCAAACCCTTGTTTGTGTGACCCAGTTAGGTTCAGTTCTGTATGGTAATGGGATATGTCATGATCTCTATCATCGACATCATCGAAACTCCTTTCGATGGATCAGAACTCTTCTGATTCGAACAGCTAGAATGATCGATCATCTAAATCATTCTAATTGCTCCCAAAATCCACCAGTGACACCTAGCAGTATATGGTGGCAACCCATCAGAGCTGAATGCGAACCTCTTGGTGCAGCTACCTGTGTGATTAAGTTCTTCTATCTTGAGCCCCGATCAGATTAGGGTTAAGGTGAAACTCGTCAAACCCTAGTCTCTGTCATATGATGTAATCATTCGATTCAAGTCCAATGTGAAAATCTAAATAGAAACTCTTTCTATTATTTCACTCTGCCATGGCCATGGGCTTCTGGACTTGATTCTCATGATCATCATAGGGCTGCTCCTCTACCACCGAGGTAGATAGATTCCATCTTGATGCAATCCAGTTCCTACAATGAACATGCTATAGCCAACATACACCTCAGGGTTTCCATATGGCTAGGAGACCGAGTTATGGTGTAGTCAAACTATAACACCCTCAAGGTGAACTACCGATGCACCTCTCAGGTCAAAGAACCAGACACACCACTGCAGCATCGAGTCAGTCATTGACGAGAAGGTAGACTTCCTAATGACTACTCGAGGTGGTCACGCTCAGTGCCCTCGTTCTCTAACGAGTACCTGTACTCTCGCTCCGGTGTCTCCACACCGTAGACTCAAGACTCATCTACTAAAGAGAAGCGATTGTACACCAACCTTTCAGATCAATCACCATCCTTATGATGATCCTATGGTTGGGAGCATTTTATGAGTTAATAATGATTATTCATGTCTTAAATTTTCAACTCTTAAAAATATGAATTATCATTATCATTAACGCAAAGGATGTATCACAGACACTAAATATACAAATGTGATAGAAAATAATCCATTTTACTAATTATAGTCAAAATTATAATTTTATCCCTAGAAGTGTATTACAAGTGTCAGCCAATTCTGGCTTCTAGGGCACATATATCTAATAACCACTTCCTAAAATAGCCCAAAACCCATCTTCTTAATTTGGAAGCTCCATCTTAGAATAACCCTTACAAAGCAAATGTAGTATTTCTCCCAAATGAACTAGATCTAACACAGTTTCCATATTTTTAACTATTGATTTAACTACTCCATTTTGGTATCTCAAATTTAGATAAAACTCTCTTACAAGATCAATATAGGTAATCTCTTTTAGCAGACAATAAAATCCCCAACCTTGCTTTTGAATTTTTGATCCAATAGAAAATCCTTCTTTTTCAAAGAATCAAAAGTCAATATTCTTTCTAGATTCTACTTTTCTACCCAAAAGAGGTACCTTACTAGGATTGATGGGGGAGGGTGATGGAGCTAGAATAGAGGATTGTGCAGGAGCCGGAGCTAGTGATGATGCAGGAGCTATCCTTTTTCTTCTTTCCTCTTCCTCTAAATCATGGATCGACTCCCTTCTTTAAGGGAGCTTCCTCCTTAGAGCCAATGGGGGCAATAGAAAGCTTGAATTCGACTAAGAAACTTAGGGAGAGGAAGAAAGGAAGGGACTTTGAGAGGGAAGAAGAGGGTTTGAGGAAGGATGGCCGACAGTGGGAAGAGGGTGTTGATCGCTTAGGACTTTTAGAAATTTGAAATTTTTGCTCAAATGAGAGAGAAGGAGGTGATAGATTTGGCTTCTCTAAGGTCAATTTTGAGGGGGGAACAAGAGAAGATAGATGATTTCAAGGATTTTGCTATTAATTGCGGAAGAGGAGGACTCGGCATGGGAGTGAGGAAGGAACAGCAATGGGGGGGTTGGCCCTTTTGGCCGAAAGAAAGTCTTTTAAAAGAAATAGAATAGTCAAATGTCTTAGTTTGAAAAAGGTTAAGAATGCCCAAGGGTTGGCCCTAAGATCAACTCATGGGTCAACCCTGGGGTCATCCCATGGCACAAAAAAATTAAAAAAAATAAAAAAATAATCCAAAAAAAAATTAGGGATTAAAGAGAAAGATTGTAATTATAAGATTGACCAGCAGGGAAGAGTGAATTTGAGCTTTTTAAGGTAAAAAAAAAAGAAACGAGCTCAAAAGATTAATTCAAGGTAACTTGGATAAGTAGAACTTGGAATCAAAAGGATGATTAAGCTGAAAGATCAAGGATTTCTGATTCTCTCCTAATCTCATAGAATGTATCATCACTTAAAGTCTTAGTAAAAATATCAGCCAATTATTTTTCAATATAAACATAATCAAGTATCACATCATTATTTTGAACATGTTTTCTTATGAAATGATGTCTAATCTCTATATGTTTAAATCTTAAATATTGTATAGAATTCTTAGTTAGGTTTATGGTACTAGTATTATTACATCTTATGAAAATTTTGTTAAGTTTGATGCCAAAATTCTCAAGTTATTGCTTAATCTATAGGATTTGTGCATAGCAACTTCCAGCTGTAATGTATTCGGCTTCGACCGTAGACAATGCCACCAAATTTTGTTTCTTACTAAATCATGAGGTTAGGTTAATTCCTAAAAATTGGCAAATTTTACTAGTACTTTTTCTATCTAATCTACATCCAGCAAAGTTTGCATATGAATATCCTATTAAATCAATTGATGAATTCTTAAAAAATCATAATCCTAAAGTTTGAGTTTCTTTAGGTATTTTAAGATTCTTTTAACAGCATTTAAGTATAATTCTTTAGGACTAGATTGAAAATGGGCACATAAACAAACACTAAACATGATATCCAGTTTACTAGCAGTGAGATATAATAAGGAGCCAATCATGCCTCTATAAAATTTTAAATCAACACTTTTATCTCCTTCATCCTTATCAAGCTTACATGAAGGGCTCATGGGGGTGCCAATTGTTTTAGAACTCTCCATTCCAAATCTTTTTAGTAGCTTTCTTGTGTACTTGCTTTGGTTGATGGAGATCTCTTCATTTATTTAATTTGAAGTTCAAGGAAGAATATAAGTTTATCCATCATACTCTTCTCAAACTCTTCCTACATAAGCTTAGCAAAGTCTTGACATAGAGTTTTATTAGTAGATCCAAATATGATATCATCAATATAGATTTATTTTACTAAAATATCATCATTATTCCTTTTAATGAAAAGAGTAGTGTCAACATTTTCTCTTGAAAAATCATTATTAAGTAGAAACTTACTTAATCTTTCATTCCAAGCTCTAAGTGTCAACATTTTGTTCAATTTAAAAACATAGTTAGGAAAGACATGATTTTCAAAATTAGGATATTCTATATGTACTTCTTCAGCAATATATCTATTTAGAAAAATATTTTTGATATCCATTTAAAATAACTTAAAATTCATAAAATATGCATAAGCAAGCAAAAGTCTAATGATTTCTAATTTAGCAACTAGTGTAAAAATTTCATCAAAATTAATTTTCTCTTCTTGGTTATATCCCTTTGCTATCAATCTTGCTTTATTTTTAATTATATTTTTATTTTTATCTTATTTATTTTTATATACCCATTTAGTATCAATTATGGAAAGATTTTTAGGTCTTAACACTAAAGTCCATATATTATTCCTTTCGAATTGATTAAGCTCTTCTTGCATTACATTAATTCAATTATAGTCTTTTTCAGCTTCATCTATAGTTTTAGATTCAAAATGTAAAATAAAAGCAAAATGATTACGTACATCTTTAAGTGAAGAACGAGCTCTTATCCCATGTATAGGATCATCAATAATTAGCTCTTTTGGATGATTATGATCATATCTTCATTCCTTTGGAAGATCATTTGTATCTTAGGATTGCTCTTGTAGATTTTGTTATCCTTCACCTTCATCCTCATGTTTGTCCTCATGTTTTTTTTCATTTTAGATTGTTAAGTCTTTAAGATGAGCTCATTCATCCCTTCTACAAGAGGACTTGCATCATTAATACCTTCTCTCTTTCTTAATGAAAGATTATTAGTCTAATTAAATACTACATGTATTGATTTCTCTACTACTAATGTTCTTTTGTTAAAAACTCTAAAAGCTTTACTAGAAGAGGAATAGCTAAGAAAGATAACTTCATCAAATTTTGCATCAAATTTTTTAATCTTTCTTTACTATTGTTTAAAATAAAATATTGACAACCAAAAATATGAAAATATGCAATATTTGATTTTTTTCCTTTCTAAAGTTCATAAGGTATTTTCTTTAAAATGGATCTTATTAGGGCATGGTTTAAAATATAACATGCTATGTTAATTACTTTCATCCAAAAGTATCTTAGAAGGTTGCTTTCACATAGCATGGTACAGACCATTTCTTCAAAAGTTCTATTTTTTTTCTACTATCCAATTTTATTAGAGTGTCTTAGGTGTTGAAAAGTTATGATCAATACCTTTTTTATCATGATTTTTTTAAAAATTTTGATTTTCAAATTCGATTTCATGATCACTTCAAATATTTTGAATTAAAGATTTTTTTATTTATAATTTTTTAATAAAATTTTAAGAAAATATGAAATATTTCATCCTTTTGTACTAAAAAAAAAAATCCATGTAAAACATAAGAAGTCATCGATAATTACAAAACTATATTATTTGCCACCTAAGCTAGTAGTTCTTGTAGATCTAAATAAATCTATATGTAATAGTTCTAGAGGCCTAGTAGTTGAAACTATATTTTTAGATTTGAAGGAAACTCTAGTTTGCTTACCTAGTTGGCATGCATCACAAATCTTATCTTTTTCAAAATTTAAGTTAGGTAAACTTGTAACTAACTTTTTTTTATAATTTTTGATATAAAATACATACTTATGTGTGTAAGTCTATGATGCCAAAGCCAACTAGTCTTATTAATTTTGGTATTTATGGCTACTAGACATTGCATGTTTATTATGGAAAGATTATTCAAATCTACAATGTAAACATTACCATACCTATGCCCAACAAATCTAATGCCATCATCATTGGGACTAGTTAAAATACATAATAAAGATTCAAAAATAATTTTATAATCTTTGTCATAAAATTGACTAATGCTTAAAATATTATATTTAAGACCATCTACTAATAAAATATTTTCAAGGTATTCAAAGGGAGTGATACCAATGTTACCTAACTAATGATCTTTCTTTTGTTATTATCTCCGAAGGTGAACATCTCTTCATTCTTTGCATCAAGTGTGATAAATTGGGATTCATCATCAATCATGTATCTTGAGCACCCACTTTCAAGATACTATTTTTAATTTATTCCTTGGGATGCAAGACACACCTACACATAAAATCAAGTCTTAACTTTAGGTACCCAAGTTTTCTTGAGTCCCTTTTGGTTAGTCACAATGATTTTTTTTGGAATCCCTATTTTCTTTACATTTGAACTTTCAAGTTTACTAGAAAAGCATGTATAAGATTTATGTCCCACTTTTCTGAAGGAAAATCTTATTTTCTGCTGCAGGATTGTTCAAATCTGATCAGATCTGAAGTGGATTTTTCTACAAAAATTTTTATAATCCGATCAAATTTGAGAGTTTTCAGATCTAATTGAGATAATCTGATATTAAAAATTAAAAATTAAATTAAATTAGATTTAATTTAAGTATCTGGTTGGGTAATCTAATTATCCTATGATGATCCTGATCGTTCCTAAGGTTCTGGAATGAGCCACGCATGCGTCTGACCTCTATCGGTATCCACTCAAATAGGATCTAGATATCTTCTTCTTATAAATCTTTCTTTAAAAGATCAAATCTGAATCTGATCTGTAGATCCTTTAAAAGGATCTTGAATGCTGCGTGCTCGTCTTACAAACATCGTCGCATAGATGCTGAATCTTGTGCCAAAATTCTTAGACCTTCTTTTTTTATTTGTGTCCAATCTTTGGCATGTAGAAGAAGATCAGAGGGGGCATGGGATATGATAGGGGTGATAGCAACTTGGGCATGGAAAAATATTTCATGAAATGAAAGCACAATGGCGTGAGAAAGGATTTTAAATCTAATGCCACATATAGTTCCTATTTGACCAAATAACTAATTTATTTTAATCGTTGGGACTCATGGACTTATTCTCCATGTAGAGCATTAGATTCCATCTAGTTTTTATGACAAAAATCAATCAAAAAGGAGGTGACATGAGTAGATAAGGAAGAGTCCATTATGCCTAGGACTCTTCCCTCAAGAGTTTGATCCAAATCAAACTTTGTCAAAATATAGTCAAAGCTATTGACCCCAAGGATTGATTTTGATGAGTAACAAAATATTTGAGTATATATTTAAACTAATAAAGTTGATAAGATCATGTTTCAGGATGTATTTTAAAGTATCAAATAAAACATCCATATAAGTGCATTTAGAAATTGATAAAGAAGAGTTGGAGGCATTTGGAGCATAAATCACATTTGAAATAAGGCTTGAAAAATATATCCCAAAATTAAAATTCAAGAGAAAAAATTTTGGATAAACTAAAATTTTTCAGCATAAAAAGCCCACAAGTTGACTCAAGGTTCGACTTGTTGTTCAGCTCGAGCTGATATGCAGACTGGCATGCAAAAGCTTTAGAAGGAACAGTCTCGAGCAGAGGCTTGAGTCGACTTGAGGATCTCGAGTCGAAGTCTCAGTGAAAATCCAGAGAATGATGATTTTGGGGTAAGCTCTTAAGTAGAGGCTCGAGTTGGCTCGAGGTTCTCAAGTTGAAGTCTCAGGAGAAATACAGAAGATGATAATTTTGAAGCAAAGTTTGGCACAATCTCGAGCGAAGACTCAAGTCGACTCAAGATCCATAAGCTGAGGATCGAGCAGAGTAAAAAGTCTCGAGCAGAAGAACGAGCGGAGCAAAAGGCCTCGAGCTGAGGCTCGAGTCGACTCGAGCTCCAACGACTAATTTCTGCAGACTATCTAGAATTATGTAGATTTGATTTAAACGATCATTTTTGCTTCTCTAATGATCAAATAGGATTCTCCAGCCTTTCAAACATGAAAAATTACCTACAAAACATCTGGAGGAAGAGACATGAATATAAGATCATTGAAAGGAATCAAAAAATCAAGAGAAAGAGTCCAAAAGAGCTCTAAAAAGAGAGCATTCCACTTTCAACTCCAAAAATATCAAATCAAGTGATTCCATTCTGCAAGAAGACAAGCTCAAATAGTTTAAAATCCTCCCTCCAAGAAGATTCCAAAAAGCTTCATCGACTTATTTACTCATCAAAGAAGCTTTTTGTTCATTTTTATTGTTCAACTTTTCTCTTTCTTGTAACTTAGCTTCAATAGAATTTTGAAGCTAAGGAAAAGGCTTATCGAAGCCTGAAAATTGGATTGTAAGCTTAGAATTAGCTTGGGAGTTGGTTGTGGTTGGTGAGCTAGTGTAAAAATTAACTAAATTTTGGATAGTGAGCCTTGAAAAACTATCCGACTGTAATCTTGAAGAGATTATAGTGAAATTTTCAAGTGGGCCTTGGAGAGTGGACGTAGGTGCAAGGAGCATCGAACCACTATAAATTTTTTAGTATTTATGATTGTCTTGTTTACTTCATTCCATTGCATTTATATTTTTGTATTTCTATATACTTAGAACTAAAGCATATACCATTGCATCACTTATTTTTGAAAATAGCACCTAACTTATTTTAAGTTTTAAAAAACCCAATTTACCCCCCCTTTTGGGTTGTCTTGCTGGGCAACAAGTAGTATCAGAGCTTGGTACTCATTTCATTTGATTTAACAATCAAAAGTTAAGATCAAATGATAATCCATTTGAGTGCATCTCTTACCGAAGGGCAATCGACCAACCATCCATCCTTGTTCAATGAAATAAATTATACTTATTGAAAAGCATGCATGCACATTGATATTCAAGCACTTGATTATCAACTTTGGAGAGTGATAATCAAAGGTCCACATGCTCCCATAATCAAAATAGAAGGTAATGATGTTTCCAAACTGAAAGAGGATTGGGATGATCATGATATGAAAATGATAGAATTAAATGCTAAGGCCATGAATGTCCTATATTGTACATTAGATTCCAATGAATTTAATAGAATTTCTACTTGTACTTCAATCAAGAAGATTTAGGATAGGCTAGAGGTTATCCATGAGGGTGCCAATCAAGTAAAGGAGTCTAAACTAAATATGCTTGTCCATCGATATGAATTATTTAAAATAAAATTAAATAAATGTATTTCTGAAATATTTACTAGATTTATAGATATTATCAATGGTTTAAAAAGCTTGGATAAATCTTATACTAACAGTGAGCTTATTCGTAAAATTCTTAGATCACTTTCGAAAGCTTGGAAAGCAAAGGTCACCTTCATCCAAGAAGCTAAAGACCTCAACAAGCTACCATTGGAAGAGCTTCTTGGGTCCTTAATTACTCATGAATTGAATATGAGGTAAAACATGGAGGAGAAAACCAAGAAAAAAAGATCATAGCTCTCAAGACAACTACTTTCAAGGATGATGAGAGTGAGAAATCTGATGAAAAGGAGGAAGAAAAGGACTTGGCCATGATTGCAAGAAAATTTAAGAGGTTTATGAGAAAGAAGAAGCAAGAATTCAAGAAGAAGACCTTTAAAGGTGAACCCAGTAAGGAGAAAGAGGAGCTACTAATTTATTTTGAGTGCAAGAAATCCGATCACTTTAAGATGGATTGTCCTCTTCTCAAGAAATTATCCAAAAAGCTCAAGAAGAAGATGATGATGGCTACTTAGAGTAATAGTGAGGACACTAGCTCCGAGAAAGAATCATAAGAAGAAGCCAATCTTTGCCTCATGGCACATCTTGAGGAGGTAAATACTGAAAACTTCTTAGATTTCACTTTTGATGAGTTAGAAGAGGCTTTTTCTGAACTTATGGCTGAATATAGGAAAGTAACTTTAAAAAATAAAGATTTAAGAAAGTTAAATTCAAAACTTACTCATAAAAAGAAAATATTTTCTGAAAAACTAAATTTACTTACTAATGAAAACTAGAAATTGAATGATGAACTAGCAAAAATCAAACCATTTATAGAAAGATTTATCTATAGTTTCAAAAAATTAAATATGCTACTAAATGAGCAAAGAGCTGTTTTTAACAAGACCATATTAGGATTTAAATCTCATAAAAAATAAAAACTATTCAATAATTTATTTGTTAAAGCTTCATCAAACTCTACTTCAAATATCTCATATTTTTATTATGGCAAAATTGGTCATAAGTCTTATGCATGTGATTTCAAAAAATTAAATAAAAAAATAGTTAAAATGGTTTGGATTCCAAAAAAAATCATGAGCACTAACCCCAAAGGATTCAAAATGACTTGGATACCTAAAAACTTAATTTGATTTCCTTGTGTAGGAGTGTCTTGCAGCCCAGGATAAAAAAAGACTTTGGTATCTTGATAGTGGCTGTTCAAGGCACATGATGAGTAACAAATCTCAATTTATCATTTTTGAGCCTAAAGAAAGAGAAGTAGTTATATTTGATGACAATGGAAAGGAATGTATCATTGGCATCGATAACATGTATCACTTCTACTTCTATTCAAAATATATTGCTAGTTGATGAGTTGAAACATAATTTGCTTAGCATTAGTCAATTTTATGATAAGAAATTTAAAGTAACTTTTGAATCTCTGTTATGTATTGTTTCTAATTCAAATAACAATGGCATCATGTTCATAGGACAAACATAACAATGTCTACATGGTAGATCTTGATAATCTACACATGAAAAATGATCAATATCTTATGGCAATGAATGCCAAGGTTAATGAAGCTAGTTGGTTGTGGCATCGTAGATTAGGTCATGCTGGTATGGACTTACTCTCAAAATTAATTAAGAAAGATCTTGTAAGAGGATTACTAAAATTAAGTTTTGAAAACAATCGAATTTGTGATGCATGTCAATTTGGAAAGCAAACTAGAAATTCTTTCAAACTAAAACAAATGATTTCAACCTCTAGACCTTTAGAATTGCTACATATGGATTTGTTTGGACCCACAAGAACCACTAGTCTATGAGGTAAAAAGTATGGTCTTGTAATTGTAGATGATTTTTTAAGATTCACTTGGATAATATTTTTAGCATAAAAAGATGAAGCCTTCAATGCATTTTTCAAATTTTATCAAAAGATTTTGAATGAAAAGAACACATCAATAGTTTGCATACATAGTGATCATGGTACAGAATTCAAAAATCAGTACTTTGAGAACTTTTATAATAAAAAAAAAATTGATCATAATTTTTTAGCATCTAAAATCCCACAACAAAATAGAGTAGTAGAAAGAAAAAATCGAACACTAGAAGAAATGGCATGAACTATATTGTGTGAAAGTAATTTACCTAGATATTTTTGAGTTGAGGCAATAAATACTACATGTTATACATTAAACCGTATTCTAATAAGACCTATTTTAAAGAAAACTTCATATGAACTTTGGAAAGATAGAAAACCAAATATCAACTATTTTTGTGTGTTTGGTTGCAAATGCTTCATACCTAATAATGGAAAAGAAAACCTAAAAAAATTTGATGCCAAGTCCGATAAGGATATCTTCTTAGGATACTCCTCATCAAGCAAGGCATATGAAGTCTTCAACAAGAGAACTCTCGTTGTTGAAGAATCAATTCATGTTATCTTTGATGAATATAATGACAAATCTATTAGAAAAAAAAGATGCTTTAGATGAGGATGCAGAAAATCTTCATGATAAGATGGATAATCTAACACTCAAGGATGCTCCACCTCAAAATAATGAAGAAGAGGAGAATGAAGAGTTCTCTCATAGTCCAAGAAAGAAGCTGCCAAAAGAATGGAGGTATGTACATGGACATCCTAAAGATCTTATAATCGATGATCCATCATAAGGGATAAGAACACGATCTTATCTTAGAAATGTAAATAATTATATAGCTTTTGTATCACAAATTAAACCTAAATCAATAGAAAAAGCTAAAAATTATCCAGATTGGATAGATGCCATGCAAGAAGAATTAAATTAATTTTTAAAAAATAAAGTGTGAACCTTAGTCGATAGACCGAATGACTACCCAATAATTAGAACTAAATAGATATATAAAAATAAATTAGATGAACATGAAACTATTATAAGAAATAAGGCTAGATTAGTAGCAAAAGGATATAATCAGGAAGAAAGCATTGATTTTGATGAAACCTTTGCTCCTATAGCTGAATTAGAGGCCATTAGACTATTGCTTGCTTTTGCATGCTTCATAAATTTCAAATTATACCAAATGGATGTAAAAAATATATTTTTTATTGATTATATAGTAGAAGAAGTATATGTTGAACAACCATCTGAATTTGAAAATCATGCATTTTCAAATCATGTATTCAAATTATATAAAGCCCTGTATGGTCTAAAATAAGCCCCACGTGCTTGGTATGAGAGATTAAGTAAATTCTTACTAGATAATAAATTTACTAAAAAAAATATTGATAAAATCTTATTCTTAAAAAGAAAAGATGAGAATCTATTAGTTGCACAAATCTATGTGGATGATATTATTTATGATGCCACTAATGAAATTCTTTATCAAGAATTTACTAAGCTAATGCAGGGTGAGTTCGAGATGAGCATGATGAAAGAGTTAAACTTCTTCCTCGGACTCCAAATAAGCAAAATAAAGAGGAGATCTCCATCAACCAAATAAAATATATAAAGAAAATACTCAAGAAGTTTGGGATGGAGAGTTCAAGATCAATTGACACACCAATGAGTACATCCTGCAAACTTGACAAAAATGAAAAAGATAAGAAAGTAGATTTAAAATTATATAGAGGATGATAGGCTCACTTCTTTATCTTACTGCAAGTAGATCAGATATAGTATTCAATGTTTGCATGTGCGCTAGGTATCAATCAGATCCTAAAAAATTATATTTGCATGCTGTCAAAAGAATTTTTAGATACTTATCTGAAACACTTAATGTAGGACTATGGTATGATAGAGCATCTCAATTTGAATTAATTGGTTACTCTAATGTTGATTTTGCTGGGTGCAAACTTGATAGAAAAAGCACTAGTGGCACATGTCAATTCATAGGAGTAAATTTAATTTCTTGGTTTAATAAGAAATAAAACTCAGTAGCACTCTCAACGACCGAGGCCGAAGGCCGAATATATAGCTGCTGGGAGTTATTGTGCATAAATTCTTTGGATTAAACAATAATTAGAAGATTTTGGATTCAAACTTAATAAGATATCCATAAGATATGACAACACAAGTGCAATCAATTTAACCAAGAACCCAATTCAATACTTAAGATCCAAATATATTGAGATAAGACATCACTTCATAAGAGATCATATACAAAATAATGATGTGGTACTTGAATTTGTTAGTACTGATAAATAATTAGCTGACATATTCATAAAATTGCTTAATGAAAAAAAATTTAGCATAATTAGAAGAGACTTAGGACTTTGCTATCAACCTGATTAAATTTTATTTTTCATAATTCTAAGTAAATCAAATTAAATCCAAAAGAATCAAATTTTGTGTATAAAATTAATGATCAATATTTAAAAAAATAACTAGACATTACTTGAATGACAAATTTTCTCTGAAACTTTAAAGATTTCAGAACTATTGCTAGAGTCAACTCGAGGGTCGAGGCTGCAAGCGATTAAAATGGATCTGTGATTGTTCGTGATGTCCTAGAGATTCTTCGTCTCGATGAGTAGAGGGCCTCTCGTCCCACCAAACTCAATCCAATAGTGTCTGCTTGCTTTCCTACCATATGTTTCCTTCGATTCATAAAGTTAAGGATCAGATTTGGATAAAATGGTTGGAGAAAGGCATGGAGTGCGGAAAGTTTGCAATACCCGTAGAGCCAAAGAATGGGAGAGGAGAAGAAAAGCTTGAATGGAATGGGCGACATCCCAACCATCTGAGGTTTCTCAACCCTCCGAAGAACCCATTCAGGAGGAATCCGTTCAGGAAGAACTTGTTCAACCTCAACAGGATCAAGGTATACCGAACTCACCTCCTCCACCATCTTCACCCATCGGTAGGATGGCCATTAGAGCCATTGCAATGGGAATGATAATTGATTTTGATTTCTTTGAAAGTTATAATTTCACTATTGGGACATGGATTGATAGGATGAGGTGGAGGAATTTCTATACAATGGACATCCCCATATACCCTAAATTGGTTAGAGAGTTCTATAAAAATCTTAAAAGAAAATTTTCTAAAATTGTAAGTACAGTCAAAGGCATACAAATTGAGGTAACAGAAGAGAGTTTGGTTCAGATTTTTGGTATCATAAAACAAGATTTTATGCCCGATAAATTATCTGACAAAAAGAGGGATTTGAGATTAATTATGGGTAGGGATGATATCATTGGAGATGTACTGGCATCCACACTATCAGTAGAAATGAGAGTTCTTTATCATATCATCAGTGGGATTTTTATTCTGAAATTAGGTAGACATGACTTTGTGTTTGAAAGAGAGTTGTGTATGATTTATTTGATGGTTCAGGGAACTCAAATAACCCTACCCAGTATAATGATGCATTAGATGAGAGAGACTGCATCATGGAACAAGGTATGCTTGCCCTATGGAATGGCCTTAACTAGGATCTTTGAGACTGCTGGAGTGTCACTAGAGAATGAAGCAAGTAAGAAGCAATCTCACTATGATGTTTATGACATGAGAGCTTTGACCAGAATGCAATATCATGTAGAGGATGGAAGATGGGTTAAGAATATTTTTGGTCAAGAAAGGAGAGTGCCTAGGATAGTGAAGGCAGGAGAGCCCTCTACTCCAACTGCAGCCCGGGATGCACGTGACACTGAACCCGATACACCTATGACACCTCGAGCTCCACCCATGGAAAGGTTCCCACAGACACCAACTGCTGACTCTATATCTATGGAGAGACTGGCAGATATGATATCTACCAGAGTCGGTAGAGAGATTCAGGGATTGTCTGAGAGAGTAGAGATTGTACAGACTAAGATAAGGACTATCTCTTAGAGGCTTACTACTCTAGAACAGAGGGAGCACGCACATGGCACACCCACTGATCACTCCAGTATTACTGAGGAGCTTACTCGGCTCAGGAGGAGAGCTGAGTCTGGAGGCACTAAGATGATGCAACGATTAGCAATTTAGGTTAGGCACAGCAGCAAGGCATCATTTTAATACTTGGAGCCATGGGTAGTTTGATTGAAAAAATAAAGAGACTCGCTCTAGGTGCAATACCACCACTAGTAGCAGTAGATGCCGCGGCTAAGGCAGCCATGCCTCGACCTCCACCTCCTCCACCTATGTCATTTGGTCAGATCATCCAGGTATCCATGAGTGAGAGCAGACACCACTCAGAGTCTATACTCATGGAAGGCCTCCTCTCTCATAGGTAGTCGGACCTTCTGCTAGGACTAGGAGCAGGAGAGCCAGACATTTTACCTCACAAGCCTCATCCCATACATTAGAGATTCCATCTGATGATGAGTAGCCTCATAGGCTCTAGTGTCTATTCACTTCTTATACTTAGATCTATGTATTAGGAGTATATGGTCGTATTTAACTTTATGTTTGTATTTGACTCTATGTACTTGGCACTTATAGATGTAAACTTGCTTAATCTGGTCTTTGAACTTGATGTGTCATTATATCATAGTGCATTTTGTTAATGCAATAAAACTCATGATCACTTACTCTTACACTCGTTTTGAATATTTGCCTTAACTTTATATTTTTGATTGATGACAAAAATGGGGAGTAATATGTATATGAGCATGAATTCATTCACTTTGAATATGTTAAAATTCATCCACTATTGAATATGCTAAAATTCATCCAGTATTCATTTACTTTGAATATGTTAAATTTAAAATTTTCAGCATAAATATGTTAAGATAAAAATTTTCAGCTTGAATGTGTTAAGCATGAATATATTAAGGATTAAAATTTTTAACATATATGATGTGCATTATAAGTTTGAAGTTTGTGCCATGATATATACTCTATGTATGATTGTTTAATACTAATGCTTAGTACACACATATGGATATATACTGGCAATTTATCACTCTAATAAGTACGAGCAGAAAACTTAACCTTGAATTAAAAAAGATATTAAAAAAGCAAGCATAAATTGAGGGGAGCCAAATATGGAAATACAAAAAGGATTAAATCTTTAGTCTATTTATTATTGCATATTTCTTGCTCATATACTCAAAATTTTATCATCATCAAAAAAAGAAAGATTGTTGATCCCAAGGATTGATTTTGATAAGTAACAAAATATTTGAGTATATATTTAAACTAATGAAGTTGATGAGATCATATTTCAGGATGTATTTTAAAGTATCAAATAAAATATCCATATAGAAAAGTCATCGCATTGAACATTGGATTATATACAATCTCGTTAACATTACAACCAATCCATCGAGAGTTTTCTATACATTTACAATTACAGTTTCTATTTCTCCCCAAACAAACAAGAAAAGAAAAGATAGAAGTGAGCTTCCTAAAGTTACAGAGTGATAGCAATTGGCTTTGATCTTTGATAGCCACTCTTTTGTATCAACAGATATTATGGTTTCCTCATCATTGATATCCATGTAATTTGATAGGATTGGCTTAATGAGGTTAACAGCAATTAGCTTGTTTATGAGTTCGAGTGGTGAATGGAGGTCCCTAAAGACATCGCTATAGATTTTTGGTAACTCATTGGAAAAAGTTGAAGTTGTAATAAAGTTGTCGTGCATTTGAAAATTGATAGAGAAGAGTTGGAGGCATTTGGAGCATAAATCACACCTGAAATAAGGCTTAAAAAAGATATCCCAAAACCAAAATTCAAGAGAAAAACTTTTGGGCAAATAAATTTTTCAGCATAAGAAGCTCACGAGTCGACTCGAGGTTCAACTCGTTGTTCAGCTCGAGCTGATACGCAGACTGGCACACAAAAGCTTTAGAAGGATCAGTCTTGAGCAGAGGCTCGAGTCGACTCGAGGTTCTCGAGTCAAAGTCTCAGTAAAAATTCAAAGAATGATGATTGTGAGGCAAAGTCTCGAGCAAAGGCTCGAGTCCACTTGAGATTTTTGAGTCGAAGTCTCAGGAGAAATACAAAAGATGACAATTTTGAAGCAAAGTTTGGCATAGTCTCGAGCGGAGGCTCGAGTCGACTCAAGATCCACGAGCTGAGGATCGAGCAAAGTAAAAAGTCTCGATAAGAGAAATGAGTAGAGCAAAAGGCCTCGATCTGAGGCTCAAGTCGACTCGAGGTTCGACGGCTAGTTTCTGCAGACTATCCAGAACTATGCAGATTTGGTTCAAATGATCATTTTTACTTCTCCAATGATCAAATAGGATTCTTCAGCCTTCCAAACATGAAAAATGACCTACAAAACATCTAGAGGAAGAGACATGAATATAAGATCATTGAAAGGAATCAAAAAATCAAGAGAAAGAATCCAAAAGAGCCCTAAAATGAGAGCATTTCACTCCCAACTCCAAAAATATCAAATCAAGTGATTCTATTCTGCAAGAAGACAAGCTTAAATAGTTCAAAATCCCTCCTCTAAGAAGATTCCAAAAAGCTTTATCGACTTATTTGCTAATCAAAGGAGCTATTTGTTCATTTTTGTTGTTCAATTTTTCTCTTTCTTATAACTTAGCTTCAATAGGATTTTGAAGCTAAGGAAAAGGCTTATCCAAGCCTAAAAATTAGATTGTAAGCTAAGGATTGGCTTGGAGGTTGGTTGCGGTTGGTGAGTCGGTGTAAAAACTAATTAGATTTTGAATAGTGAATCTTAAAAAACTATCCGACTATAATCTTGAAAAGATTATAGTGAAATTTCCAAGTGGGCCTTGGAGAGTGGACGTAGGTGCAAGGAGCACCGAACCACTATAATTTTTTTAGTATTTATGATTGTCTTATTTATTTCATACCATTGCATTTATATTTCTATATTTCTACATACTTAGAACTAAAGCATACACCATCACACCACTTATTTTTGAAAACAACACCTAACTTGTTTTAAGTTTTGAAAAACCTAATTCACCCCCTCCCCCCCTCTTGGGTTGTCTTGCTGGGCAACAAAAGCACCACCATAAATCATAAAATTTGGCACACCCAAAGTATGACTCGAGGCCTATCACATATCTAAAAATTAGAGTAAAATAATTTTCAAAAAATTTTCTAGAAGCATCTGATCAGGTGACCCTCAATTCTCTCAAATAGATCAACAATTGACCCTAGTCCAATTGCACTTGGAATGGATTTAATTTCTATAATTAATCTGATCTGGACTAATTACAGTTAAATAAAAATAAATCCATTCAAGATATAGAAATAAGTTAAATCAAATTTGACTCGATTGCGACAATCAGAAAGATTACATAAGAAGAAAGCCAGGCTCAATCGTGTACTAGCACGATTATCTTGAACCTGATTGGATCTAATCCAGATCAATTAAACTAGATTAGCTCAATTAATGACATTCAAACCTAAATCCTTATTATGTGATCCAGTTAGGTTCAGTTCTGTATGGTAATGAGATATGTCACGATCTCTATCATCTACATCATCGAAATATCTTTAGATGGATCAGAACTTTTTTGATTCATACAATTAGAATGATTGATCATCAAAATCATTCTAATTGCTCCCAAAATCCACCGATGACACCTAGCAATATATGGTGGCAATCCATTATAATTGAAAATGAACCTCTCGATGTAGCTATCTGTGTGACTGGGTTCTTCTATCTTGAGCTCCAACAGGATTAGGGTTAAGATGAACTCGTCAAACCCAATATCTGTCATATGAATTAATCATTTGATTTGAGTCTGATGTGAAACCATAATAGAAACTCTTTCTATCATCTTCACACTACCATGGCCATGGGCTTAAGGACTCAATCTTATGATTATCATAGAGCTACTCCTCATCTACCAAGGTAAATAGATCCCTTATTGGTGCAATCCAATTCCTATAATGAACATGTTATAGCCAACATATACCTCAGAATTTCGAATGGCTAGAAGACAGAGTTATGATGTAGTCAAACTATAACATCCTTAAGATGAACTATCGATGCACTTCAGATCAAAGAACTAGACACACCACTACAGCATCGAGCCAGTCATCGATGAGAAGGTAGACTTTCTTATGACTACTTGAGATGATCACGTTCAGTGCCTTCATCCTCTAATGAGTACCTATACTCTTGCTCTGGTGTCTCCACATCATAGACTTAAGACTCATCTATCCTAAGAAAGCAATCGTACACCAACCTTCTGGATCGATCACCATCCTCGTGATGAATCATACACCAACTTTCTAGATCGATCACCATCCTACGGTCGGAAGCAGTTTATGAGTTAATTATGAAATTCATGTCTTAAATTTTTAACTCTTGATAATATAAATTATCATTACCATTAACTCAAAGAATGTATCACAGACACTTTAAATACATACTGTGATAAAAAAAAAAATTTATTAATTTATGATCAAAATTATAAAATTATCCTTAAAAATGTGTTATAAGTGTTTAGCCAATCTGACTTCTAGGGCACATATTTAACAAACTCCCATTTGATCTAAAGCCAATTGGCTACAAATCTAAGTCCCATCTTCTTAAGATGGGCTTCGATCTTCTGCTGGCTCAATGACTTTGTCAATAGGTCAGCTGCATTATCTACAGTGTTGACTTTTTGACCTCGATGTATCCCTTCTTGAGGTAATTATGGATGAGATGGTATCATCGCTCGATGTACTTGAATTTTTGGTGAGACCTCGACTCCTTAGCTAAGGTTGTGGTGCCATTATTGTCGTAGTATAGAGGGATGGCATCTGATGGCATCACTCCAAGCCCTGTGGTAAAATTTTTATACCAGAATGCCTCCTTTGCAGCCTCCGACTCGGTGATGTACTCTATTTTCATGGTGGAGTCTGCTATCACTGTCTGCTTGAAACTCTTCTAACTGATAGCTCCACCATTACAAATAAATAAATTTTCAGATGTCGACTTTCGATCATCTATGTCGGACATAAAATCTGAGTCTGTATATCCCTAGACTTGGAGTTCTCTATTATCAAAAATTAGAAACATATCCTTAGTCCTTCTCAAGTACTTAAGGATATATTTCATAGAAGTCCAGTGCTTCTCATCTGGATTCGACTGATACCTGCTCGTGACACTCACAGCATGGGCAATATCAGGTCGTGTACATAGCATGGCATACATGAGGCTCCATATTGTCGAAGTATAAGGGATCTTGCTCATGCATTTAATTTTCTCAGTGTGCTAGGGCACATCTTCTTGAAGAGATGAATACCATGTCAGAAGGGTACCAATCTTCTCATGAAGTTTTTCATGCTAAACCTCTTCAGCACCTCCTCTATGTACATCTTCTGTGAGAAACCCAACATCCTATTCGGTCTATCTCTATAAACCTTAATTCCTAGAATAAAGGATGCCTTTTCTAGATCTTTCATAGAAAACTTCTTAGACAATCATATTTTGACTGTAGTCAATATGGTAATATCATTTTCAATTAGGAGGATGTCATCCACGTACAGTACAAGAAAGACAATAGCACTTCCACTAATCTTTTTAAAAGCACAGAGCTCCTCTTCATTCTTGATGAATCCAAATGATTTGATTACATCATTGAAATGAGCATTCTAGCTCCGAGATGCTTGCTTAAGTCCATATATGGACCTTTGTAGCTTACATACCTTGTGATCATCATCACTAGATGTGAAACCTAGTGGCTATTTCATATAGATATCTCCCTCAAGATATTTATTTAAGAATGTTATTTTTATGTCATATTTCATAATCGAAATAGGCTACAACAGCAAGCAATATACGGATGGATTTGAGCATGGCTATTGGCAAAAAAATATCCTGATAGTCAATGCCTTTGTATTGACTATATTCTTTCGCTACGAGCCTTGCTTTGAATGTCTCTACATTTCCATCGGCACCTATCTTTCTGTTATAGATCCATTTACATCCAATAGATATTATACCTTCAGGTGGATTTACCAAGATCCAGACTTGACTCGAATGTATTGAGTCAATCTCTGACTTCATTGCCTTTAATCATTTCTCGGAGTCTATATCTGAATCATCTCGTCATAGATTCCAAGATCATCACCATGAACCATATTTTCTATGAGGAACATTTTTTTTATGTCCTCTGAGATAGTACCTAAGTACCTTTCAGGAGAACAAAAAATTTTACTTGATCTATGAGGTGGAAGAGGTAGTGTTTGGGTTGGCTCAATCTGATTGGGTTCCATAGGTTCCTTAGCTCATGGCTCTTGGAAGACTTTCTCCTTGAGTCTAATATATCTTTC
The DNA here is from genome assembly GCA_006176705.1 of Cocos nucifera. NCBI lineage: Eukaryota > Viridiplantae > Streptophyta > Magnoliopsida > Arecales > Arecaceae > Cocos > Cocos nucifera. The sequence continues at coordinate 1,872,111 of QRFJ01000200.1, read as the reverse complement.
GATGCCACCATCTTGAATAAACTATTTTTCAAGAAAGATAGCATGTCGACTCACAATCACATTATGATCTTTCGGAAGATAGAAATAATATTCTAACGACTTTTTAGGATATTCTATGAATCGAGCTCTAAAGGACCTAAACTCTAATTTGTCTGCCTATTGTCTCTTGACATGAGCTGGACAACTTTAAATTTTGAGATGATCCAGACTTGGTTTCTTACCATGCCATATCTCATATGGTGTGGTAGGAATAGTTTTAGAGAAAATCTTATTTAGTAAATATATAGCAGTTATCAGACTATGCTCCCAAAGAAACTCAGGAAGATCCATGAAACTCATCATGGATCGAAACATATCTAATAGGGTTCGATTTCTGTATTTTGAAATTCCGTTGAGTTGAGACGTTCTAGATAGAGTCCATTGAGAGACTATGTCATTATCCTTAAGATAGTCTAAAAATTTTAGACTAAGGTATTCGCCTCCTTGATCTGATCAAAGAATCTTAATGAATTCTTTTGTTTGTTTTTCTACTTCAAGTATGAATTTCTTGAATTTTTCAAAAGCTTCAAACTTATGTCGCATCAAATATACATATCCATACCGAGATAGATCATTGATAAAGATTATGAAGTAGACATAATTACCTCTGACTGGTACATCAAATGGGCCGTACACATCTGTATGTACCAAGATAAGTAGGTCTGTGGCCCTTTCCCTATATCCTATAAAAGGAAGCTTGGTCATTTTGCTATGAAGGCATGATTCACAAATCAGATATGACTCAAAAGTCAACAGACTCAATAGTCTGAACTTTTTTAATTTGTTAACCCTGTCTTTAGCTATATGACCTAGCCTAAGGTGCCAATTATATCTATCATTTAAACTATCCCTAAGTTACTTTGATCCTATGGCATTTATGTTTTGCTCGATATTAAAAATAAAAATATTAATATGTAACTGATAGAGAGCATTTATAAGAAAACTATTTGTAATTTTATTTTTTTCATAAAGAATATTATAATAGTCCTTAAGAAAATTAATTACATAGCCTTCTTATGCTAAACATGAAATAGAAACTAAATTCCTGCTTGCTACAAGCACATAAAAATAATCTCTAAAAACTAAATCTAATCCTGATGGTAGTTGAAGAGGGTAGGTTTTCATGGCCACAGTAGCAACTCTTGCTTTGTTTCCAATGTGCAGGATCATCTTACCATCCCTCAGCCTTCTGCTATCCTCAAGATCCTGCATAGAAGTGCATAAATGAGCACTAGAACTAGAGTCAAGCACCCAACTGGATGCAGAAGAAATTGTAAGGTTGATTCTATAATGAGCATACCTTCTTTAGGACCAGCCTCCTTGTTCTTCAGGATGGCCAAGTAAAAAGGATAGTTCTACTTTCAGCAGCCGTCTATGTTGTAATAAAAATATTTTTTCATGTCAGCAACCTTCTTCTTTGGCTCAGCCTTCTTCTTCTTCCTACCTTCCACCTTCTGCTTCTTCGCGGTCTTCTTCTTTTTCTTTTTAAAATTTTTTTTGAAAGAAGTTCGCTCCACAATAAGTACTGAGCCCTTTGAATCTTTTATAGAGAGCTTAGCAGTAACTAGCATCTTCATAAGTTCAGCTAAGGTATTTTGAAATTTATACATATGATAGTTCATGATGAACTGTCCATACGCATCAATCAAAGATTGCAGAATTATATCAATCTACAGATCCTGATTTAACTTGACATCGAGCTTTTCAAGCTCTTTTAAGTCCTTGATCATCATCAAACAATGATCTTAGACTGACTATCCATCATGCATCTGAGCCTTAAAAAGTTCTTAGTGACTTGATATTTGTTTGTACGACACTGTTCATCAAAAAACTCTTGTAAGTGAGCCAACATTTGATGGCTAATCTTAATATCTTCATGTTGGTGTTGGAGCTCATCAGACATCGAGCCCAACATATAATACTTGGCTTTATTATCTTCATCCATCCATTTTTTCAGAGATGCTCTCTGATCAACAGACAGATGGACTGGTAAAATGGAAGGATCCTATTTTAATACATGAGTCAACTTCTTAGAATCTAAAATCATTTTGAAGTTTTGAAGCCAATCCTTGTAGTTGGGTTCAGTCAGTCTATGGGTGTCCAGTATATGGACTAGTGGATTAGATGCAGACATTTTTCTGTAGAGAGTCAAAGTTTCTAGTTAGATTTTATAATTATACTTAATCAATTTATTTAGAGATTTTATTTTTAAATAAATTAGACTTTCACTATTTACTTGGATCCCTATACTTCCTTGATAGAGATGCAAAAATCTCCATGACCAAAAATTTTTAGTGGATGGTGAGGTCCCACCGACTAGCTCATCATCTTACCTAATAGTTATTGGTGATGGATCAATTGATGAGTGGACAACTCTTGTCTAATGATTCTCTAATCATGGTACATCTAAACCTGATCACTAATTCATGAAGCTCACCGTGTCCGAAATATTGCTTCACTCCTTAGTTAAGTCAGACCTACCATTTGCACGAATTGAATTTCTGATTGGATCTTTCACTATATCCGAAATATTGAGCCCAATCCAACCTTCAACCCATAGCATCCAATGCTTAGTAGATATGGTTGCATCTTTTTGGTACAACTGAACCACTGTATCCAGTCGAGAATAATCAACCCCAAGAAGGGCCCGCACATCAATAATGATGGAAGATCTGAGACTTAATATTTTCTTAGAAAAATTTAATTTAGGTCTCTTTAAACTTGACTTGACATAGTTATAACAATTATGACTAACCAAATGGCATGGATTGGCTCAAATTGTTAGCCATCTCAAATTAGAACTAGGTCGACACAAATGGCCAGGTAAGTGAGACCAGTGGAAGGGATATGCCGTTAACTCAATAAGAATGCATTCAGATCGAGTAGCTTTCAATTAAAAATCAGTCAGTCGTATCTGTTAGACTTATCTTAGATACCAAATTATCGAATCAGAATCAATCGGATTAGCCTACAATCTAGGCTCGAACCATGGAGCCAAATTAGGTCTTGACTTGATCAAGTCATATCTCAATGTAATTCGATCTTGATCCATATTTAATCCTATTAGGCTAGTCAATTCTAAGTTTTCTTTGATCCTGTCTAACCAACTTTTGATTCGATTTGATCAATCGCTAGACCTAATTAAGCTATCCAAGCCCGAATCCAATTTTATGAAGGTATCTTAGATCTAAAAATTCATAATTTTTAGATCTAATTAATTTTATAATCTTAATTCTTAATTAAGTTAGGTTCATAAATAAAATATATATCAAAATTCTAGGATTTTAGGATCTAAAATTTTATAGAAAATAAGTTCTGATTTCTTATTAAGGATGAATGCGTAGCACCCCTACACATCATAAAAACATCCCATCGAATGGGAGGAGAGGATCTTTAAACCCTACTTTGTTCTTATGATCGGACGATCAAGAAAAATATTTTAATCAAAAATATATTTTCTAAAATAAAATAAGTTAGATCTAAATCATATATCATATATACAATCAAAGATCTAACATATACATGCCTTGCATACATCTCATGTATCATAACTCAATCAATCATGCATGCTTTCAGATCTAATATATTATATATTATATCTAAAAAATAAAATTTTAAATTTAATCACATCAAAATAAAATTATTCTAGATATTTTATAGAACTATTCTATAACTAGTCTAAGCATGCATCTTTCATATCTCATATAAATAAATTAAAAATTAAAAAATTTATTTTATATTTTTTTAGATCTGGTTATAATAATTATAATATCAAAAAAATAAAAATAAAATAGATCTAAAATTATATTTAATAAAAATAATAATATGATTATACTAGACTACACATAGAACTATTCTATTCCTAGTCTAATCATGTATCTCATACATTATATATCTAAATTATATAATTTTTAATTTTTTAATTTTAGATCTAATCATATTTGATGTGACATCTAAAATTTTTTAATATCAAATTATAAATAAAAATTAAATTAGATCTAAAAAAAATTTGAAGAACTGCTAATGTAGCTCTAATACCAGTTGAAGAAAAATCTTATTTTCCGCCACAAGATCGTTCAAATCTGATCATATCTGAGATAGATTTTTCTAGAAAAATTTTTATGATCTGATCAAATCTAAGAGTTCTCAAATCTAATTAAAGTGATCTGATATTAAAAATTAAAAATAAAATTAAATTAGATTTAATTTAAGTACCTGATTGGATAATCTAATTATCCTGCAATGATCTTGATCATTCCTAAGGTTCTGAAATGAGCCACACACACGTCTGGCCTCTACCAATATCCACTCAAGCAGGATTTGAACATCTTCTTCTTGCAAATCTTTCTTCAAAAGATCAAATATAAATCTTATCTATAGATCCTTCAAAAGGATCTTGAATGCTGCTGCATGCTCGTCTCACGAACACTGTCGCTTAGATGCTAAATCTTATGCCAACATTCTTGGACCTTCTTCTCTAATTTGTGCCCAACCTTTGGCATATAGAAGAGAGAGAGAGGATTAGAGGGGGTGTGGGATATGACAGGGGTGACAGCAACTTGGGTATGGAAAAATATTTCATGCGATGAAAGCATAATAGCATGAGAAAGGATTTTAAACCCAACACCATATAGAGTTCCTATTTGACCAAATAACTAATTTATTTTAATCGTTGGGACTCATGAACTTATTCTCCACATAGAGAACCAGATCTCATCTAGTTTTTATGCCAAAAATCAATCAAAAAGGGGGGGACATGAGTAGATAAGGAAGAGTCCATTGCACCTAGGACTCTTTCCTCAAGAGTTTGATCCAAATCAAACTCTATCAAAACCTAGTCAAAGAACCATCATAAATCACAAAATTTGGCACACCCAAAGTATGAACTTTAGTCCTATCACATATCTAAAAATTAGAGTAAAATAATTTTTAAAAAATTTTCTAGAAGCATTTGATCAGGTGATCCTCAATTCTCTCAAATAGGTCAACTATTGACCCTAGTCTAATTGCACTTGGAATGGATTTAATTTTTATAATTAATCTGATCTGGACTAGTTCCAACCGATGAAAATAAACCCATTCAAGATATAAGAATGAGTCAAATCAAATTTGACTCAGTTGCGATGAATCAAAAAGATTACAGAAGGAGAAAGCCAGGCTCAATCGTGTGCTAGCATGATTACCTTAACCCTAATTGAATCTAATCCAAATCAATCAAACTGAATTAGCTCAATTAATGACATCCAGATCCAAACCCTTATTTGTGTGATCTAATTAGGTTCAGCTTTGTATGATAATGAGATATATCGTGATCTCTATCATCGACATCATCAAAATATCTTTTAATGAACTAAAACTTTTTTGATTCATACAATTAGAATGATCGATCGTCAAAATTATTCTAATTACTCCAAAAATCCACTAGTGACACCTAGCAGTATATGGTAAAAATTCATCAGAAATGAAAGCAAACCTCTCAGTGTAGCTACCTGTGTGATTGGATTCTTCTATCTTGAGCTTCGACAGAATTAGGGTTAAAGTGAACTCGTCAGACCCAACATCCATCATATGAATTAATCATTTGATTCGAGTCTGATGTGAAATCCTAATAGAAACTCTTTCTAGCATCTTCACACTGCCATGGCCATGGGCTTGAGGACTTAATCTCATGATTATCATAAGGCTACTCCTCATCTACCAAGGTAGATAGATCTCCTATTGATGTAATTTAATTTCTATAATGAACATGCTATAGCCAACATACATCTCAGAATTTTGAATGGCTAAGAGATCGAGTTATGGTATAGTCAAATTATAACACCCTTAAGATAAACTGCTGATGCACCTTAGGTCAAAGAACCAGATATACCACTGCAGCATCGAGCTAGTCATCAATGAGAAGGTAGACTTTCTTATGATTGCTCGAGGTGGTCATACTTAGTATCCTCATTCTCTAACGAGTATCTGTACTCGCACTCTAGTATCTTCACACCATAGACTTAGGACTCATCTATCCTAAGAAAGTGATCATACACCAACCTTCCGAATCGATCACCATCCTCGTAATAATCCTACAGTCGAAAGTAGTTTATAAGTTAATTATGAAAATTTATGTCTTAAATTTTTAACTTTTAAAAATATAAATTATCATTATCATTAACTCAAAGGATGTATCACAGACACTTTAAATACATACTATGATGAAAAATAATTTTTTATTAATTTATAGTTAAAATTATAAAATTATTTTTAGAAGTATATTACAAGTGTTTAGCCAATCTGGCTTCTAGGCACACATCTAACATTTTTTATATTTGAAGCAAGTAACATTTGAAAACTTATTACTTGATGAGTTCACAAAAATATTTTTTAAAAATTTTTATTTCTTTAGAGGATTATAACCAAGATCGACTTTATCATAAATGATCTTTTGATTTTCAAAAATTATTTAAAATTTATTTGAGCTTAAAATAAATTTTTCTATCATTAATTTTAATTTAGCAATTTTATTCTTTAAGTTCAGATTTTCTTGAGTCAAAGCTAATTTTTCATTTGAAATAGTCTTATTTTCTTTTAGTAAGGATTGATTCTTTGATTTGAGTTCTTTATTCTTTAACCCTAACTTCTTTAAATCATCCACTAAGTCATAAAAGGCTTCTTGAAGTTCTTCAAAAGTAAAGTCATTTAAAGTTTTAGCAATTATCTCATTTTCATATACTATGAGGCACAAGCTGGCTTTTACATAGGATTCTTTTTCTGAGCTCGAGTCATCACTGTCACTCCATGTAGCCACCATAGTCTTTTTCTTGAATTTCTTGGGGACCTTCTTGAGTTGTAGACATTCAGATCTAAAGTACCTTGGCTTCTTATATTCGTAGCATGTAAGGGGCAATTCTTGGTCCTTCTCCTTGCTGTGCTCCATTTAGTTTGTGGCCTTCTCCTCATTCCTTATCTTCTTTTCTTCAAAAATTTTTTAAATTTTTGAGTGATGAGGGCCAATTCTTCATCTTCTTCATTATTTTCAGTTTGATTAGATTCTTCCTCTTATTGAGTAGTGGATTTGAGGGCAATTTTTTTTTTCTTGACTTCCTCTTCATGGTATTATTTCATGCTTAGCTTGTGTGTCATGAGTGATCCTAGAAGCTCCTCCAAAGGTAAGACGTTCAGATCCTTCACTTCTTGAATCACGATGACCTTTACTTCCCATGTTCTTGGTAAAGACCTAAGAACCTTTCTTATAAGATCATCGTTAGAATAAGACTTACCAAAACTATTAAGACTATTTATAATATCTATAAAGCGAGTAAATATTTCAGTTATTGATTCATTATGCTTCATTTTAAAGAGTTTATATTTATGTACAAGCATATTGATTTTTGACTCTTTAATTTGATTTGCACCTTCCTATGTTACTTCTAACCTATCCCATATTTTTTAGCTAATATGAAAGTTGAAATATGATAAATTCATTTATATCTAATATACAATACAAAATATTCATTGCTTTAGCATTAAGCTAAGCCATTTTCTTATCAATCTTATCCCATTTCTTTTCGAGTTTGATTTACTCCACACTATCAATCAATTTAGTGGATGTGTGTGGTCCATCTACTATGATACTCTACATATCATAGTCGAGTGCTTGAATAAAAATTTTCATTCGAGCTTTCTAATGATATAGTTGGACCTATCAAAAAGTGGAAGTCAGTTTATGGACTGCCCCTCGATTAGTGAAATACCAACTTGAGTTGCCATAGATCTTTGGCTCTTGATGATTAAATCAAGAAAGGGCTAAAGCATCATGCTCTGATACCACTAGTTGCCTAGCTATGCAACCCAAGAGAGGGTATAAATTGGATTTTTAAAAATTTTAGTGAAGTGTGAACCATAAGGATTGTGTAAAAATAAAAAAGCAATGTGCAGTGGCTGTTGTGAGCAAAGTAGAAAATTAAGAAGTAAGTATGCAAGAAAAAAGAATAATGATGAATGAGAGCAAATAAACACACCATAAACAAGCAAGGTTTATAGTGGTTCGGTGCTAATCTTGCACCTCCATTCACTTTCCAAGCTTCTACTTGAAAATTCAAATTCACTAACCATATTCAAATGAATACAATGTCGGTAACCTTCAATCCTAGCTATCCTAAGCTAGAATACTTATTTCTCGGATATAAGCTAATCCAATACACTCTGATTCAAAGTTTGAATTAACCTTTCCAAGTTTTGAAACTCCTAAAACTTAAAACAAAACAATAAGAATAGATTACAAGTACAATGATAATGAAAAATATGTTTAGCCCCTTTAATGAGTATAAAAGAACTTTAAATATACTTTACACAAAAGTGGAGAAGCTTTTCAAATTTCTCTCGGAATGAATGAAGGCTTGAATGAGCTTTGGAGAGATGGTTGAGCTTAAATTCAATGCTTCTTTGCTTAGAAGGAAGTTTTTCACTAGGACTAAATATTTTCTTAATTTTTTTTTATTTTTTCCATTTGAATGCTTTTATATCTTCAATGAATGTTAGAGAGTGAATAGTACCGATTTGTAGCCATTGAAGAGTCATTAATGAGCGTTAAATGCAGCCAAAATAGACTGAAAAATTAGAGGTTATAAAATTTTTTTATCGCAGGGGTTGACCCTAGGATCAGCTCCTTGCACAGGGGTCGACCCCAGCTAGGGTCGACGATCTCTATGGCAGAAATAGAAAAACCCTTTTTTATATTATGGCCTGCAAAATAGTAGAGATCGACCCCTGACATAGGGGTTGACTCTAGGATCATCCTCTTTTGATGTGTCGGCCAGAAAACAGCATGCCAATCAGCCTATTTCAGTAGATGTCGATCCTTTTGGTCAAACTTGATTTTCTTCTAATTTTGACTTTCAAAAATTATGAAATTATCTCTAAAAGATTTGAATTTTTTTCTAATAATTTTGAGACTTCTGAAAAATATTTTCTTAACCTCCAACTTGATGAAATTATGATTTTGCCCTTTTTCAATCTTTTTTGATAAATTTAAAATTTTTTATGAAACCTGAAATGTATAATTATTTTTTTTCTAAATCAAAGATTATTACTACTTTTTTTAAATATTTTATAGTCATCAAAATCAATTCTTAAAGCAATAATTGATCTAAAAAAATTATCTTATAATCAAACGCCATTTGGCCTTTTGATCACTCATTTTTTATTTAATGATCCAAATCATTCCATGCTAAATTGATCATAAAAATTATATCTAATTAAAATAAAATTTTAAATATACTATAAATATCATCGAGATCATCATTGTAAATTTTTGGATCTATTGATGGTCTCTATCTATCAGATCATCATGTGGTCATTTGTGATCATTATAATCAAATTTTATTGATCGACATAGCTAGAGCTATCAAATTGAGATGATTCTTTATGATGATACTCTAATGATAATTATTTAAATAATAAATAATAAAAATATACCTTAAATTCTAAAATTATATAATATTTAAAAAAATAAGAAAAATTATATTTGATTATAAAATATATGCATGACAGATTTTTTGGTGGCAAAATAAAAAAATTTATTACAATATATTTAAATTATTTTTTAAATTTATAAAATATTTTCATCATAAATAATCTACTATTTAATTTTTTAAAAAAAAATTCTTTTTTTATGATTATTTATGATGAAAATTATCATCATAAATAATTAAGTATTTATGACATAATTTACTTTTCTATCATAAATATAAATTATTTATGACAAAAATTATTCCATCATAAATAATCTATCATTTATTTATTTAAAAAAAAAATTTATCAATTTTTTATGATGAAAATGGTTCATCATAAATAATTAAACTACTAGCGACGTAATAATCATTTTCGTCACTAATAATGTAATTTTTTTAATTTTTTTTGGTTTTTTTAGAGGAAAAAAATTTTTAGTAGAAAATAATTGACTAAAATTATTAGTGATAAAAATTTATTTTTCATCTATAATAATTATTTTAGCAATGGTAATTTCCATCGTTAAAAGTTATTTAAAGTTCAGTCATCTCGATGTCCCTTCCTTCTCACAAAACATGCTCCTCTCTCTCTCTCTTCCGAAACCTCCAAACCCGCTCACCCCCTTCTCCCAAGCTTCCACCGACCAGCAAGCGCATCTTCCCCTGCCGCTGCCACCCCTACCGTCGTTGCCATTGCCACCCCTGCCGTCGTTGCCACTACCATGAACCGAAGGTAAGCTCGATTCTTATTTACGAGTCGACAAGTTTGTTTTCAATTTTCTATGCATGGGTGGTGGTCGATGATAGATTGTAGCCAATGATAGGCTAGGTGGGGGCCGCAGAGGGTGGGAGGTAGAGGTGTGTCGCAAGGGGGGGGGGGCAATGGTGACGGGCTAGGTGGAGGCCATGGGGGATGGGGACAGAGGGGCGCTGTAGGAGGTGGGGGCAATGGTGACAAGCCGTGTGAGGGCCGCGAGGGGTGGGGGGGTGGTGATGGATCGGATGGGATCGTAGGGGGTGGGGGGGCGATGTGGGGGTTGGTGTTGATAGGTCAAGTGGGGGCTGTAAGGGGTCAGGGGCAGTAGTGATAGGCCGGGTGGGGGCTATGAGGGGTGGGGGGCAGTAGTGACAGGCCGGGTGGGAGGCAAAGGGATGCCGCAAGGGGTGAGGGACGGTGGAGATGGGTCGAGTGGGGGCCATAAGGGTTGGAAGACTAAGGGGCACCACAAGAGGTGGAGGGTGGTGGTGACGGGCTGGGTGGAGGTCGTGGGGGGTGGGGAACGGTGGTGACAGCCAGGTTATGGTGTGGGGACCGAAGGGATGTTACGACATGCAGGAGAAGAAAGGTAAAAAAATTTAAAAATTATTTCAAAAAATTAATAATTTATTTATAAAAATAATAATAATCAAAATAATATTTTAAAATAGTAATGATAAATAAAATCAAATATAATATTTTAAATTATTTAAAAATAAATTATTTTTTTGTAATGAAAAAGTTAGGCTTTTAAAATAAAGATATGATATTATTTTTAAAAGAATAATTTTATAGTTTTGCTTGTTATAATTTAATATTTTTACTTGTTCAGTCCCTATATTTTATTGTGATTATGATTTAATGTTTTAATTAGGATTAGCTGAATTCTTTAATTTTTAATGCATATGAATTTTTTGGTCTGGGATCCAAATCAGGATTCGGTCTAGGATCCAGTTTGAGATCCAGGTCATGATCCAAATCGGATTGAGAACGAGATCCAGTCCAAGATCGGGGTTGATATCCGATCCAAGATTCGAGTCGGGATCCGATCCAAAATTCGGTTTGAGATATGATCCAAGATCCAGGTCACGATCTAGGACATCAGATCAAGGTCAGGATCGAGGTTGGGATCCAGATCAGGATCCAGTCTGAGATTCGAATCATGATCTGAATTGGATCGAGGTTGGAATCCAATCCGAGATTCGAGTCGGTATTCGATCCAGGATCTAGGTTGGTATCCGGTCCAAAATTTGGGTCATGATTCGATCTAGGATTCAAGTTGGGATCTAGCTCAAAATTTGATCTGGGATCCAAGTCGGGATTCGGATCGAGATTCAAGTTGGAATATGGATACATCTCTCTATTTCCATAGAGAGATGCATGGTCGTGATTTAATGCATGCATTGATGTAATCTTAAACTCCCATTCAAAAGTCAGTCCCAGGATCCCCAAAATAGACTCTATGAATGGCTCTTTAATGCCTCAATTTGGGTAGTTCAAAAATGCATCAATTTTTTATTATTGTCATGGTGTTCTTTATTTTATTATGAAAAATTTTATCATAGTTATTTCATTTATTCTTCGAGTACATATATATTAGATTTAGTTAAAATATAATCCAGCTATATCATGTGCTTGGAGAACTGTAGGAAGATGATGCCGAATTTTTTTCAGATATGAAATAAAGAACAAAGCTATGGCAACAATAAAAGTAAAGCACTTTTGAAATAGATAGGACCACACCTACTAGGAAGGAATTGGTGGAGTTAAGATTCATTAAGCATTATTCTTTATTGTCAAATAGATATCAATAAAAGTTGGATGAATTATGTACATTGATCAATTGATCATCCAGATCGAGATCTAGTCCGGGATCTGGGTCGGGATTCGATCCGAGATCCAATTTAGATGAATGCTAGGGTTATTTTCTTTATTATTAATGATTTTCTTTGTTGTCAGATAGATATTGATAAAAATTGGATGAATGCCAGGAATATTTTCTTACCAAAATATCGAAAAAGGTATTTAAGATTTAATTGAGTTTGCATGATGTAAGACTGATAATACCAGTCAGATAAAGAGTCCATGCAAGAGATGTGTTAATATGATATATCATCATATATCACTTGTTGAGGAGCATCTATTATGTTGTGGTATGGACAAGAAGTATACTCACTAGATATAACATGGGGAGTGTGATCCGAATGAAGTTGTGTGCAATGATGATGATATTGAAGATGATAGCGATGCTGCTGAACTTGTCAAACATGGTGGTATAGATTCACTATTGAATGATTAACATTAGGATATTAGCTTAAATATACCCATGAGTACTAGTGCATCTCAAGGCAGTTCTGATCATAAACACAATATTAATGAGGTAGAAGGGACTTCTAAACATTTTGCAAAGCTTATAAGGAATGCATAAGAGCCACTCTACCCAAATTATGTAATGTTCTCTAAGTTAGAGTTTTTGATCAAATTGCTTTATATGAAACCATGAACCAATGGAGTCACAAAAATATACATGTGAGAATTGAGACTTGGCTATATTCTTATACATGTTTGCAAAAATGATTGTACATTATTTTATAAGAAGAATGAACAAGCAAGTGAATGTCCGCAATGCAGTGAGCCTAGGTACAAAATCGATAATAGAAAAGAAAAAAAGATACCTCAAAAAGTTTTGAAGTATTTTTTATTGATTCCAAGACTTCAAAGGTTGTATATATCTACAAAGATAGTTGAAGAAATGAGATGGCATCATGAGCAGTAGGTTCTAGAGGAGAACATACTTAGCCATCCAGCTGGCTCTATAGTATGGAAAGACTTCGATACAAAGCATCCGCTATTTACGAGTAACCTATGCAATATCTGGCTTGGTCTAGCAATAGATGGATTTAATCCTTTTGGCAATTTGAGTACTTCCTATAGCATGTGGCCTATAATGTTGATGTATATAATGTGTCACCTTGGAAGTGCATGAAAGAGCTATTTATTTTTATGTCACTATTGATTTTGGATCTGAAAGCATCAGGTAATGAAATTAATATATATCTATGATACTTAATTGATGATCTGAAAGAGCTATGGAAAAATGGAGTATAGACGTATGATTCTATTAGTCGAAGAAATTTTAAGTTCCATACTTTGGTTTTATGGACCATAAATGATTTTTCTGCACATGAAAACTTATCTGGGTGGAGTACCAAAGGATATCTGGCATGTCCGATATACAACAAGGATATATTCTTCTTACATTTAAAGCATGAAAGAAAAATCTATTTCATGGGCCATCGGTGGTTTCTACCTGCTAATCACTCTTGGATGATCCATTATAACCAATACTTTGATGGTAAGTTCGACCAACGTCTACCATCTAAGGAGTTAAGTAGAGCGAAAGTTTTAAAATAACTTGAAGTCTTTGGAAATGTGAGTTTTAGAAAAACGTCAGATACTCGTAAGCAGAAGTATACTGAAGTTGAGCTGAATTGGACGAAATGAAGCCTATTTTTTGAACTACTATACTGGAAGCAGCTACTACTTCATCATAACTTGGATGTAATGTATATTGAGAAGAATATTTATGATAATATCATCGGTATAATATTAAACATCATAGAAAAAATAAAATATAATTCAAAAGCTTATCTTGATTTGCAAGAAATGAAAATTCGATAAGAGTTGTATTTAGTTTATCGAGATGATAAATTTTTTATACCACATGCATATTATTCACTACTTTTCGAGGAGAAGAAGAGTTTTGGTAGATAGTTCAAAATAGTAAAGTTTTCTGATGCTTACGCTCCAAGTATATTGCAATGAAGAGGAGATTGAACATCTTAGTGTATTGATAGATATCATAAAACTAAAGTATGGATCCAAAAATTTGGTATTCTTGTTTCAATGTAAATGGTGGGATATTAGCAATAAGAAGATTGGTATTCATATCGATTTATACTTTACTAATATAAATTTTGCATAAATATGATACCAGAATGAGCCATATATATTAGCAACTCAAGTGAAACAAGTAATATATTTAAAGGATCCAAAATATCGAGGTAATTGGCATGTCATATAAAGAATAATATCTAGAGATATATATGACATACCAACCCGACTAGAGATAGACAAAAATTTAGATCTACATGAAGAGGAAGCTTTTTAAGAGGAAGAACAAATATCGATCAAGCTCCTTATTGATGAGGAACTTGTGACAGCTCTTTTGAATAGGACTAATTTGTCATCCAATGAAGTTGAAGCTAATTTTGTATTTAATATTGATGATTTGGAGGGTGACGATTGGTTCATAAATGATGATGAGATAGAAGATGATACATTAGTTGATTATTATGATTCGAAGGAGGATCTGCAAATCGAGAAGGATACAGATATTAATGAGTGATTTACATTCTTTGTTGAATCTTCTCTAGCAATAATGCTATGCAATATAATTCTATTCATTAGCATTTATATACTTTTACTATTATTATTTATTATTATATTTATTTACATGTCAAGTTAGTTATATGCATAGTTTAAACATTACAGATATAGCGCCAAGAGGGAGATGATGATATTTGATTTTCCACCCTATCTTTGAGGATGAGCCTTCCCCCATTTTCACTACCGCACCATCGGAGTCACCAGAGGGTGCTATAGAGGTGAGTCCGAGTGGTATTTTAATATTTTTTAGATAATAAAATTTGATTTTTATTATACTTGTTAGGTTTATAGATAGCTATCATACTAATAATTTATTTATTGTTGTTTCAAGCCATTCTCTATCAATGGTGAGGTAAAGGCGAGGTCCATCGAAGAACCTTACCCTTGAGTGTTGGAGATGCGAGTATGAGGGATAGCATCTCTGTATAGAGATTTTGCCGGACTTCACCAGGGTCATTTAGGGTTGGTGCGAGCCATAGCAAACTGAGCTAGGCATCATATGCTGCAGCTTTGCCCCTGCGATGCCCTTCGCTTGCCATCAGATTACACGGGCTCAGAGAGATCTTTTATAGCTACTTATAGGTAAAATAATATTTAATAAAATATTTAATTAGCATTGTATTTTTATAATATTTATTATTCATAGGCTATATTTGATATTATTGATTTCAAGCATGATCGCATGCGGCAAGCTATAGATGATCATCGATGCTCATATTTTAAGGAGTATCGACTTCACATTCATTGCCACTGGTATGCTGTAGTGCGCGACCATGGGGTGGAGGCAGCATAACAGTGGCCATATGATAGCATCAGTATCAAGAACTGGATTATCATATGCTACACATATGAGGACCCAACATATTAGGTTAAGTATCCAAACTTTCTTTTTTTTAGAGTTTAATAATTAAATTATTTATTTTTAAATTTAATTAGTTACTAATTTGACTGTTAACTATATAAGGTCGATGTGCCCAAAATGTTGCGAATCGGGTGAGACAGACTATCTCACAGTGTGGGGGTTCGAGACCATTCGCTCACCATATGGAGCAAATGGTAAGTAATTTTTATTTAGTATATTTTAACTCTTTAACTATTTAAAAATTTTTAATTAATTATTCTCAAATTATAGAGAGATACAGAGAGTAGCGAGCTTTCTAGTGGGATCAAGATCTACTAGCAAATCCATCAACTATGGTCAGAAGACTGAACAACAGAGAGTCAGAAGTTTTATGTAAGTTTTTTCAACTATTTTTTATTAGCATTTTGATTTTTAGTATAAACTTAAAATAGCTATAACTTTAATTTTCAAGATCGTATGATAGATATTAGATCACAACCTATCCCTGAGGATTCAACCGCACCCACAGATGACAAGATCTATGATCATGTGCTTGGTATAAAATTCTATTATATTAGGAGGCTAGGGCATGGAATCAGAACTCTCACATCCTAATGCTCGTTCAAGGCTGACATCCATGCTGTATGTGATGTTCGACTCGTGGAGATATAAAGACAGGTGTTGAGGATCAACAGGAGGTTACTGAGTTGGCTGTACGCATCGACAAGTATCAACTATTCTAAACACAGATGATGGAGCAGATGATGTAGATGGAGCAGATGATGCAACTGATGAGGTAGCAATAGATCGATCCAAGCTCCTCTAAGTGCTCCCCTCCTCCAATCCATTTCTCTTCTCTAGATGCCAATGCTTAATGGCCAACGACCTATTTTTTTATTTTTATTTTGGATCTTTTATAATTATTAAATTTATTTTTTTATAATTATATTTTAATATAATAAAATGATAAAATTTATTTGTGGATTTATTATGTAAATTTTTTTATTTTATAGATTATAAATATAAAATATTAAAAATATATATTTATAAAATATTTTTAAAAAATATAATTAAATTTATTTATTTAATTATTTATGATGAAAAAATTTGCTTCATAAATACTTAATTATTTATGATGAAATTATTTCATCATAAATAATCAATATTAATGATATAATTTTTTCTCATAAATAATTGAGTATTTGCAATAGAATAATTTTATCATAAATAATCGAGTATTTGCGATGCAAATTTTTTCATCATAAATAATTGAGCATTTTGCAATGCAAATTTTTTCATCACAAATAATGAGTATTTGCAATAAAAAAATTTTCATCATAAATAATTTAGTATTTGCGATGTAAATTTTTTCATCTTAAATAATTGATTATTTGCAATGAAAAATTTTTCATCCCAAATAAATATTTGCTACAAAAAAGTATAAATTTTCATCATAAATATATCCATCATAAATAATTAAATAAATAAATAAAATTTTTTGATGAAATTTTTTATCATAAAAAATAATTATTAGCAATGAAAATTTGATTTTCATCGTAAAATATTATATGCAATCCCATTTTTTATAATGAATTATTAGCGATGAAATTTTCATTGTAAATAATCATTAGTGATGAAAATTTAGTATTTATGATGCTTTTTTTGCATCATAAAAAAAAAAATTGTTGTAGTTGGAGGGCACGGCAGGAGGGCGTCGGATGAAGGGAGGAGGAGGGGGCATAGCGGGAGGGCGTCGGATGGGGGAAAGGGAGGAGGGGTGGATGTCGGTTGGGAGGGAGAAGGAAACCTAACCAAAGAGGGTTGGGGGCATTGGTGGGTGTCGGAGCATTGGCAGGCATCAGAGCATCGGCGAGGGCATCCTATTGGAGCGATGAGTCAAGTGGGTGTCGAGCATGGGATAAATGAATAGGACTAAAGTGCCATTTGGAATTATGCTTTTGAAAGTACCATTCAAAATGATATTTTTAGAAGCATTATTTGGAACAACAACTTTCAAAAGCACCATTCTAAATAGTGACTTTATTTTTTTTTTTGGTTGGATTCCATGTAGATTGCGGAGGGTTGCTGATTCGGTTAAAAAATGCCATTTAGAATGGTATTTTTCAGCAATATTTTTACCTTTTGCACTAATTTTATAAATAAGTTAAAACCTACATTAATTTGATAAAAAAAGTTTTAAAAATATATTAGTATAGTAAAGTACTCCAAGTTTTTTTTAGGGGGACAGGAGTAAGGCAATGGGTATTTTTGACAAAATAATTAATTATGAGAGATATTTTAGGAAACTAATTTATGAAGTGATAGAATGGAATTTGAATCAAGGGGGAGACTTCGACATCGGCTTCAGGAGGGTTGGAACATTCTCTTTCCTTCTTGGAATCGAAATGGAAAAAGGAAAGTTTTCAAAATATGCCACTTTTGTAATGGATGATAGGCTCTTAAAAAAGGAAATTGCCTCTCTTGTTCATCTTTACATGAGGCACATCGTCTATAGTTATCTCAGACTAGTTAGAAAATATTATTTGAGTTTTTTTATTTCTATATTAATATTTAAAAATAATGAATATGAAATTAAATATATATTTGTATGCATTTTCATATACTTCTTCTATTTAAGTCCTGATGACCTCTCCAAACTAAGGATCCAAATTCATGCAAATTTATTTATAAATACTACAATTGATTTGGGGTTAGCCCTAATGAATTCATGATATAGTATCCATTAATCCACATGGATTATGAGTAGGTTCAATTTTGATATCATTTATGACAACTTAAAATCTCATCCAAAAAAATTAATTAAATAATATTATTTGAATTTCTTGATCCTATATAAATATTTAAGATCCTTATAGTGAATAATCAATGTGGGAAGTTTATATAGATCCTCACAATAGTTATAAATTTAATCACTGGCCTGTTGCTTAATGGTAGACAAATTTGCAAATTGAAAGTTGCACATAGAAATATCCTTGTAATGTTTCATGCTTGCTTCAAGTAGTTGATG
The DNA here is from genome assembly GCA_006176705.1 of Cocos nucifera. Taxonomy (NCBI): domain Eukaryota; kingdom Viridiplantae; phylum Streptophyta; class Magnoliopsida; order Arecales; family Arecaceae; genus Cocos; species Cocos nucifera. The sequence continues at coordinate 1,853,503 of QRFJ01000200.1, read as the reverse complement.
GGTAAGGGCTTTAGGATGTAGTCACTGATAATATAAATCAAACACGTACAAGTAGTACTTGTTATAGACTAAGAATAACATTTTGAGATTCATGCAAAGCAAAAAGAGTACTGGCAAAGCAACATGAATGTCTAAGAGCCTAAATTGATAGCTAATTGCAAAGAGTACTTTACCATACTAATATATTTTTTAAACTATTTTATCAAATTAATGCAGGTTTGAACTTATTTAAAAAACTAATGCAAAAGATAAAAATGCTATTTAGAATGGTATTTTTTGTTGAGAAAATGCCATTCTAAATGGCATTTTTTTTGGCTGAGTCAACAACACCCCGCATTCTAAATAGCATTTTTTTGGCTGAGTCAACAACACCCCACGGTCTACATAGAACTCAACCAGAAAAAATAAATAAATAAAATCACCATTTGAAATGATGCTTTTGAAAGTCACCATTTTGAATGGTGCTTCTAAAAATGCCATTCCGAATGGTGCTTTAAAAAGCACTATTCTAAATGGCAACTTTCATTAGTTCTCTGCTTAGAGACTAATCTTTTGTTGGTTTCTTTTGAAAATTTTTAAATTTTTGGATGATATTTTCATGGGCATGATGTGAACTTGCTTACGCTTCAAACAACTATGGTTTGTAAGTGCAAAATCATAATTTTATTTGAATTTTTTTTTTGTTGGTGTTTATATGTTGCTTTCTAATAAGATTTTTGGGTTCTCATATGAGATGTCAATGAGCTTAGCTTGAATTTGCTCTTAGTTTTATTGGTCATAGTGCTTTATTAGTTTTCTCGTTGCAGAGTCTATTAAAAAACTATGGTCTTTGAATTGTATATTTTGCTTAATACAGTATGACTTTTATCTATTAAAATCTACTATCAGTTTCAGAATATAATTATGCTAACTTCTCTGACTTATGGTTTATGGGCTGTGTTTTGGTTGGTATAATTTTCTTCTTTATATTTATATGGATGGAGTCTATTACCTTTGTTGGCATGTTTTTTTTTTAAATCCTTAGATCAAATTAATACATTAAATTTTAATAATTTTATTTAAGCCTCTATCTATCGTAATGGTTATTGAATTAGAAAGGATTCTACCACCTCACCTAAGATTATGAGAAGGAAAAGAGAGAGAGTTGTCTCTCTCTCTCTTCCATTGATTTTTTTTTTTTCTTGTTATTTTCGTCTAGTTCTCTAGCTGGCCGTTGATAGAAAAATTTAGGAAATGGTTTTATGTAATTACCTCGTTTATGTTTGCCCATGTATTGTGCACGTACCTTTGGTCCATATTATATCTTTTTATATTTTTATTTATTTATTAATATTATTTTTGGTTCTAAGGGTTTACAATATAAAGCATGCATAACAACCCTTACAATTGTAGTGTTGGAAAACTACAAGCCATTGGAAGTGAAAATAGGAATGGTGTCCATCTATATTTGATCGGATTAATATGTTGTTTAAGAATTGTGATGGTATATTAACACCAAGGATGAAGATTACAAGTTGACAATAGAAATCAATGGGAGGATAGATGAGAAGTACATCAAGTAATTTTTATGGTTGTGATTTGTAAATCTTGATATAAAGTGAGAAAAAACTAGTTTCCATTTGCAAAAAGAGAAAGAAAAAATATCTTGTAAAGAGTCATTTAAAGGCCTTTTATGATTTCTTTTCCATTTATATGTGTCACATAAGACCTAATTCTAATGAAATAATATGAAAAATGCTAAATATCTGAAGACATGTATCCATGCCTACAAACCATAGCATCCTAACACTTTAAATTAAACAAGCAAAATATCTAAATTAATCTCCGATAGAAATAATAATTAATAATATAAGATAAAATAAAAATATCAAATCTATAAAAAGAAATCCCACAGTACTACAAGTTCAAAAAATACTAAGTCCCATAAAGATGTCATGGTGCTCGTGGTCGCTTGACCTTCTCAAAAAGGCCCTTAATGGTCACTCCTACTCCTATGTCACCTGTAATGACCCCTCCCTTATATTAGTAGATGTCTCCTGGTCATGCATATGAGGAATAACAAGTGTTGCCGGAGTATGTACAAGTTAAGTGACTCCCTCAACCCTCTCATCTAGATCCAAGGATGGGTCTGTAACAAAAGGATCATACTGATAGAGGATTAGAATAGTCTCCAATCACTCAAACCACTCAGATGAAGACTTATGATGCCAACTAGGAACCGGTGTTGTCATCTGGGACACGTAGGAAGATGAAGACCCTAGCATCTATGGATCAGAAGATGGTGGCATATGTACAACATGTGGCAATGATATCTATGGAATATATGGTGATGACATATATGGAATATATAGTGATGGTATATATCTCATATCTGGTGCATCGGATGCTCCATACCAAGATGTACAGCTATCTGGGTTATAGCCAATCGCCATCAATATTCTTAAACATGGTCTCTCCATCTCCCATAGTATCTAGGTCCACTTATCCTCATCAATCGTAGATAGAGCACGACGAATGTCCAACATAAGATCCAACAAATGATCAGTCTACATAATAAAAATAAAATTAGCAATACATTATATAACATAAAATAAAGATAAAAATAGAACTATATAAAATATTTTGTATTAACAATTAGAAGTAAAATAAAAATTTAATGAATTAAAATTCAGTATGACATTGACATAACATAATTTTTGTGGCCTTTCCAACATGCGCACAGTAGAATTCTCACCCTCATATCCTAGAACTGCATACCAAGGTTGCCTAATGACCCGCACTATAATGCTAAAAAACTAAGCTATATATATAGTCCTCGGTATATGGATGGCCTCCCAATACATGATCACCATGAACTATGTAATCTTACCGTATATTCCAAATTGTGATATACTCTGCATGCTCGATATGCCAGTCAATATGAGCTTTTTCTTATCGATCAATACAATGAAGTCACTGGCTAGTATCAAACTGCTCTGGGATATCCTGAATCTGATCAAACTACCGCAGCACATGATTCAGAAGGTGTCACTCCACCACATCAAAATAAATAAGCGACATCCTAGCAGCCCATATATCATGTCCATCCATGCAAATCTATGGTAATATGGACAAGATCTCATCTGTGTATAGCTCTCACAAAAATTGATAGAGTTAAAAATAAACTCAAATTAGTAAGCTCATTTTAAGTAGATTATAATTACTATAAAATGATATTTATACATTAATCAAAATTATCCGTCTATATTTATCAGCCAATATATCCAGCTGGCATCTATAAACCCATGCCACCTTAGTCAATACATGGTAAATGTTGAATGCAATGTTCTATCTGCTAGACAGTTGGTTTATATTAGTTGAACTTCATCGGATTAAAAATAGTACTATGTTTCAAATAATGAAACTAATATTTTTATATCTATATCCTCAAGGTGGGTCTAACCTGAATAGAATATTGGGATCTTGCTGCTCTTATGGTATCTCAAGCAACTATCTCCATAATGGACTAATAGTTGGCATCCTCTTTCATGCCCAAATTTGCCAATTTCAAAAAAATCATACGTGATATGCTCAATTAGAGCTACAATAGAATATAGAAAATTAAAATTTTATATCATGTGCCTACAATAATACAAGATAATCATCAATCTCTGACTAGTTATGATAAGAACCATAGCACATAGCCTTATACAGACAAGCTAGTACTGCATTGCCCCAACTGAGCCTACGAGCGAAATCTGAATCCTCCAATAATGATAAAAACATCAACTTCATCTTGTTAAATAAAGTATCGGGCAAAATGAAACCTCCTAACAACTACAGTACCTGGCCCCTGATATACCATTGCACCATCTCCTCTAGTGTATCATCCCCAATGTGCAAATATCGATAGTGATCATCCAAATACTCTATCCTCAATCATGAATAATTGAAGAACTAGGCCTCGGGCTCAAACCCTAGTAACCGAAAGCACATAGCCTACCACTTTAGAATGCTAAGTATAAGATCAGCTCCTATAACTGCATCACCATCAATTGGTAGTCTGGTGAGCATACTAACATCTTGTAACGTGATGATTGCCTCACTGAATAAAAGATGAAATATGTGTATCTCTGGATGCCATCTCTCAAGTAAGGCAGTAATAACACCAACATCCATCTATATCCAGCCAATCCGATACACTTCAAAAAATCTCAGGTATCAAAAATAATCTATAACTCTACCTGTGATGTTCTTCGTCCTCCATAAGTCACCATCGGCTAGTCGTAATCGGTGGTGTCTAGGCTCCTACAATAAGATAGAATAATTAGATAATATATATGACTTTAAAAAGATTTTTTTATAAAAATATAAATAGTAAGCATAGGAACGGAATGCTTACATCGCCATCCAATATGTCCTGTGACTGGTGGGTCTCTTGCAATATCAGTATACTGTGGTCTCGAGGGCCCAAATGCCATGGATCATAAGCCATAACACACTAATGAATCTAAACTAATAACATACATCCCAAGTTTATTAGAGCATGAAAAATATGATGCTAATTAATTACATGAGAAATATAACTCTGCAATCATACATAGAATAAGGATTCATCTTTGGACACAGACTACAAGATCTAATTTTAACTCTTCAATCTTTGACCAGCACTAACACCACCACCATGATCTAAATTTAAGTTAATTACTAAAAAATTATGTGGAGGTTCATGCAAACAAGGTTCAGGTTCTCCTACATTATTATCGAACTGATCATCCTGATCACCATCTTCATCATTGTTACTATCCTCATTAAGTTATTCTTCTTCAGCCTCATTCTCATTTGACTTAAAATCTCGATTATCAAAATTTATTCCAATACTGACCTAATTATCGTCCTTCATTTAAGCATCGTATCTCGTACTTACTACTACTTCTATCATAGAAGAAGTCACCATAAGACTTTAAATAATTGGACAACTAAGGCCAATAATATTAAAATATTATTCTGCAAATATGGTCACAACACCAACGGTTTGCACTATAGGACTTAAGAAAAGCGAGAAGGTCCAGGAATATTGCCTCTTAGGTTAAAAGCCCACTAAATTATCCAAACCTCGATAACATCATTTGAGTAGTATTTTTATTAGAAGGTACATCTTTCTTTTTAATATATAATTCAATATATCAACACTCTAAAAATTTCAAAGAAAATATCAATATTTCATAGATATCTTCATCATCATTAATTGGAACTAAGATATACTTATTTTATATTAACTATCCCTATAAATTAGGAGATCTTCATCTCAATTTTATTTCATATTTTTCTCTATCTATAGAAATTAATACCACCATATAAATGATTTAATAATTCTTAATATGATAATGATGAAGACGGCCTAACCATCCAGCTCATAGGCTAACTGTACTGCACAGCATCTTCGATATTTTCTATTATGCCATCATAATACAATAGTAGACGAACTCGAGCACTAGCCATTTTCTCAAAGAATTCTATGATAATATTAAAATTAAAATATTTAATATTAATAATTATTTTGATGAAATGGCTTACATAATAAATATATTCTATCATTAACTAATAGGTATAGAAGGTCCTATCCTATTTAGAAATTACATTAATTCTATAGATAATTACAGTAATCAAATGATATGCAATAGGGATCGAAAAAAATTTTGGTAATATTTTTTCTTAGTTCTCCCCACATGGCTGAAGATGTGTAAGGAGAACTAAAGAAAAATACTGTCCAAAATTTTTTTTGAATCCTATGCATATCGTTTGATCACTGTAATTATCTATAGAATTAATTATAATTTTCAAACTATCCAAACTGGACAGTCAATTGACTAATGTATATAATTCTTCTACCGTACAAAAATATATAAATGTATGGATGTCATAGAATTTGTACATTAATCAATAGATGGGTCTATAATTCTATGCAATATAATATATTTAAAAGTTTTAAATTAGCCATCTGTCAAAGTATCGAGTAGCATTGCATATCACTAACAATCATCAATAAGATAACTAGTTCAAAGTTAGGGAGCACTAATGCATCTCAGATAAATAGTAATAAGGAGAGGAAAAAAAGAGTGGTGGCACGGAGGAAAAAGAAGAAAAAAAGAGTAGTGGCAGGGGGTCGTCGGATGGAAAGAGGGCCGAGGGGAGAGGGTGGGCGGGGCACGGCAGAATGGTGGCTGGGGGTGGTGCATGGGATGGCCGTCAGATGGAAAGAGTTGGAGGGTTGGGTAGGCATCAATGAAATAGGAAACAAGGGGTGGAGGGGGCACGGCAAGGGGCTTCGGATGGGGGGAGGGGGGCGCGATGGGAGGTGTCGGATGGGGAGAGGGGGTGGGTGTCAGTTGGGAGGGAGAAGGAAAGCCTAACTAGAAGAGGGGTCGGCGGGAGTCGGCGGGCGTTGGAGCATCGGCGGGTGTCGGAGTGATGGGAGAAGGCGTTCGATTGGAAGGCAGCAGAGTGGATTGGGCATCGGAAAGATAGATGAATTAGACTAAAGCACCATTTGGAGTGGCACTTTTGAAAGCACCATTCGAAATGACATTTTTAGAAGTGTCATTTGGAACCACAACTTTCAAAAATGCCATTCAAAATAATGGTTTTCAAAAGTCCCATTCTAAATGGTAACTTTATTTATTTCTTTTTTTAGGTTAGGCTCCACGTAGGCTACGGGGGTTGCTGGCTTGGCTAAAAAAATGTCATTTTGAATAATATTTTCTCAGCAAAAAAATAGAATGATATTTTTATCTTTTATATTAATTTTATAAATAAGTTCAAACCTGCATTAATTTGATAAAAAAGTTTTGAAAATATATTTATGATAAAGTACTCTAATTGCAAATGCATGGAGGTAATTGCCTCACGGATAACCTACAAGCTCAAGTTTTTGCAGTGTTTGGATATAACTAACGGATGAATGCATGCTTTGTAGGAAAAGGGGAAAAAATATAGTAATATACCATGCCCAGGACATACCATGCTGCGGTAACCCCTCAAAACATCTTTTTAATTTTACTGTTATAATGAAAATTACGACTGTAGCATCTCCAAGGTCCAAGCAAGTATTTATCTTAACTTTCCGGTAATTAGATATAACCAATACTAATTTATTTAATTATGTTAAACTTTGGAGAATTATGTCTTAGGGTTTCAATTTTTTTATGGCCACAAATCTTGTCTGCTTGTGGATCTTAAGCATCAGTTATCCTAGGCCAAAATAACAGACTGATGAAGCATTTGTTACCTTTTGATGGTTCCTTGGTGATGTATAAAATTTGTCATGGGAAATTTATTGCATACCATCCATGGTAATTGGCTCACACATGGGATCAGAGCATGGTACTTAAAAAAAAAGTTTTTTCTTCCAATTTCATATGCGAGCTAATTATCGTGAGTGGTATGTGCAGGCTGCACCATCTATGGTGCACAAAGTATTTCTTATATGTCATATGAGAAGGTCATGCGGTATTGTGGGCTTGTTTTTTCTAAAAAATTAGAAAAATACTTTACTCACTGTGGGTGGTAAGCAAACACACTCACCATCCATGGTGATTGGGTTACGCACGAATCCAGAAGAAAAAAAATTTTTTGGACATCATACTTTTTTCCTTCCAGGCCGGTGCGTGAGCTAATCCCACGGGCGGAGAGCGCATTTGCTTACGGCCCGCAGTGAGCAAGTATTTCTCCAATAAACTATATGGCTCCTGAAGCAATACTGAGAGAGAGGTTAAAAGGAGTTTCTTATGCAAAGCAGTATTTCTTGAGTTTTGACAAATTGGCATAAAGTTTTCTATTAAAAAGAAAATGAAATTGTCATTACTGTTGACAAGCTGCTTGGTTTTAATTTATAATCAACTTCGTCAACCTGTTCTTTTAAGGTATATGGTATCCCCATTGATAAGTATAAATACAAACAAAGTGATACATGGCTTTGGAGATCCAATGGTTCATGTGAACCACAATGAATTGACTTAGATGCAAAAATTAGGTGATGCCATTTAAGAGAATTGGTAGATCCACTCCATGATCCACATAAAGCAATCTTTTTTTCTCTTAGGTTGGCCTTTATTTATTCGACCGACAACGATGAACGGCACCAATTTTCTTGGCACGACAAACATTTTGTGTGATTGACCGGGCACCGCATAACAAATTTTTTGATTTTTGGTCTTTACATAGAAGGTCTGGAACCCTAAGCTTTATGAGGATCTAAATGATGTCTCTGTATGGATGTCTTCCAAGTTCTCAGTGACTGTTGGAAGGCAAAAATTTTTAAGGGAATTTAATTACTAAACACTTTTTGAAACTTCACAGAGAGACGGTCATGTTAAGCATTCATTCATAAATATATTCTATTGATCAATTTCTTACGTAGCGCGCATCTTCACGGACTCTGCAATTTATTTCACTCAAAAATATTGTGGACTGTATTTTTCTGTTTAAGAATCTTGGGATACAGGAGTGTTGCAATTAAGTTATCCACTTTAATGCTCTCTATTTTACAATAGGGTCGCATGGTCTTGATGACTTGGTTGGACCTCTTTCTTATTTTTGTTTTTGATTTAGATATCAAAACATCTGAGGTTCTACTTCCATACACCATGGTTAATTTAAGTTGGACCTAATTGTCTCTTGAACATGATATGGAGAATCACAAAACAAAATAGATCATAGAGAAAAAGAGACGTCCCAGTGCATGAGCACCACTGTAGAGTCCGAGGAAGATAAAATGTATACAATCTTAAATTAAGATTGTTGGTGCAGAATTTGGTTGATGCCGATGATCTGTAAAATAAAGTTCCATCCAAAGGGTGGTGGCTCCGGTAGGACCCTCCGATGGTCAAATTAGTTCTTCTGGCCAATAAAAATGGAGCGCTCAAAGAGGAATTCCGCAGAATTTCGGGAAGAAAAAAAAGCTTAAAGAAAACATATCTGAATGGTCCCTTTTTATAGACGGAGCTTTTCGTAACTGTCCTGATAAATGTTGATCGTGATTGTCTTGATAAATGCCGATCGTGATTGTCTTGATAAATGCCGATCGTGTTGTCTTGATAAATGACAATTATAATTATCGTGATAATTATAACCGTTTAGTAGTGGGATCGCCTGTAGGAATCTGTCTGAAGGAACAGTCTGTAAGGAGTTCGACTCCCGTAGGAGTCCGACTGCTGGAGGAGTTCGAATTTCATAGAAGTCCGACTGCTAAAGGAGTCCGGAAGGAGTTCGGCTTTCGTAGAAGCCCGGCTGCTGGAGGAGTCCGGAAGGGGTTCGACTTTCGTAGAAACCCGACTGCTGGAGGAGTTCGGAAGGAGTTCGTCTTCCGTAGAAGCTCGATTGCTGGAGGAGTCCGGAAGGAATTCGGCTTTCGTAGAAGTCCGACTGCTGGAGGAGTCTGAAAGGGGTTCGACTTTCGTAGAAGTCCGACTACTTGAGGAGTTCGGAAGAAGTTCGGCTTTCATAGAAGCTCGGTTGCTGGAGGAGTCCAGAAGGAGTTCGGTTGCTAAGAAATTTGGCCGACTGAAGAAGTTCGGCTGGGGCTCGACCGCTGAGAAGTTCAGCTAGGTTTAGCCGCTGGGTAGTTCGGCCACTGAATGAATCTGGCTGTTAGGAAGAGAATTTTCGATTAAAGCTCTTCCATGATTTTTAGCTGCATTAGGCTAAGCTTCAGACTGGACTTCGACGGGAGCGAAATTTATCTCCAATAATAGTCCTCCCACTTTTGAGTTCGAAACTCGAAGAAAGGGAGTACGAAAAGGGCGACTGCCGAAGTCTTCTTCGAGGCTCTGCACCTTATCTCCAGCCGAGGTTGAAAGTATAGTTGAAGCTCGGAGAAGATCTTGTCTCCAGTCGAGGTTGAAGTTGTAGTTGAAGCTCGGGTGAAGTTGTAGTTGAAGCTCGGGAGAGATCTTGTCTCCAATCAAGGTTGAAGTTGTCGAGCACAATGGGGCCGTCTTTGGGGCCTTTTCTCTCATCCTGTCTAAAATGACCGAGGTCTTCGACTTTGCTCACGTTGGGACGAGGTTCTCCTCCTATTCCTAACGGACTGTGGGGGCACATAAGGACCATTGTCAGGGCATCTCCCCCCATCTCGTCTAAAATGAACGAGGCCTTCGACTTTACTCACGTTAGGATGAGGTTCTCCTCCTGTTCTTAATGGACTGTGGGGGCACATAAGGACCGTTGTCAGGGCCTCTGCACCCATTGAGGTTGAAGCTCGGAAAAAATCTTGTCTCCTGCCGAGGTTGACTTCGACGCTCGAAAGAGATCTTATCTCTAGCCGAGGTTGACTCGGACGCTCGGGAGAGATCCTATCGCTAGCCGAGGTTGACTCAGACGCTCGGAGGAGATCTTGTCTCCAACCGAGGTTAACTCCGACGCTTGGAAGAGATCCTATCTCTAGCCGAGGTTGAAGAACTTCGACTTGCACATGTTAGAACGAGGTTCTCCTCCTATTCCTAACATGGCCACTATTGATTGCTTCTTCTCTGTCATCACATAGCTTTTGCATCAAAAAATAATAATATTGAAAAGGAGAAATTTTATTGAAGAAAAATTACTGACAGCACGTTCCCAAATTCTTTGCATTTTAGGATTATGGGAGCATTGTTCCTTCGCATTCCTTCAGGTGATAGGTTCCAGGCCGGACGACCTCCTCTATTTCATACTGGCCTTCTCAATTTGGAGCAAACTTCTCTTGACTTTGAGGTTGAGAGATGATGGCTCACCGAGGCCCCCAGGGGTAACGTTGATGACACCAAGAGGTGGCCGACCTTCTTGTTGTTCCTGGCTACGGCAACACCCTTGGCCGATCTTCTCCTACTTCAGGCTGGCATCGGAGGAATTGACCCAACCAGCCCTTTCTGATGAGCTCCTCGATTTCGTTTTGGAGCTGAATGCATTCCTCAGTATCGTGGCCGCGGTCATGATGGTAAAGACAGTATTTGCTTCGATTGCGCTTGTTCGGAGGAGACCGTAATTTCTCTGATCTTGGTAGCTGACTCTTGATTTTCATCAGAACTTGAGTTCGAGGAGCGTTAAGGAAGGCATAGTTGTGAAATCTTCCAGGAGGAGGACTTCTTCGCACCCTTTTGTCCTAGCTTCTCTGCCTCCAAGCCCGAGGGGAAGTTCGGACTTGCTTTCATTCAAAGGGAGTTCAGGAGCATGGCCTAACTTCGCTCGGCTTTCCTTCCTCGGTGGGTCCGTCCAGCTCTTCGATTCACCACTTACTAAAGGCTTCATCGTCTCTGGCTTTGAAGGCCTCTTCAGCTCGGGCATAACCTTCAGCCCGAGCTAGCAGATCGGTAAAGTTCCTAAGGTACTTCTCCAGGGAGAATAGTAAATCATTCTTCTGAAGGCCGCTCTTGAGTGCGGCCATTACGACTAATTGGTCCAGGTTTCGGACCTCCAATGCCATAGCATTAAATCGGATGACATAAGCCTGGATGGATTCTCCCTCCTTCTATTTGACATTCATTAGGAAATCCGAATCTCGGCATGGACGTCAGCTGCTAATGAAGTAAACCACGAACTGATAGCTCATCTGATCAAAAGAGAAGATCGTACTCGGCTTCAATGCTGAGTATCAGTTTCTTGCTGCCCTCCTCAAGGTAGATGGGAAAGCTCAGCATAATATAGCATCTGCTGTGCCATGAAGCAGCATCATGATTCGGAAGGCCTCCAGATGATCAATCGGATCAGAGGTTCCATCGTAGCTTTCAAATTGAGGGAGCTTGAAGTTCAACAGAATGGACTCTTGCATAATTTGAAGAGAGAAAGGAGGATCAATGCGGACGTCGTCATGATGAGCTGGGGCGACGTGGCTGAGCTCCTCAATCCGTCAATCCATCTTCCATAGTTTATGATTGAGGACGCCATCTCGGTCGCAGATCATGAAGGGCTTCCGACTACAGATGGAAAGGTCTCCTCCAGAGGAGAACCATGATCCAAACTTGGATCCTCTACTCTATGTTTCTCCTTTCCAACGACGACAGGCATGCTAGCCTAAATGCTCTTTCTTGGGATCAATTTTTGACATCCTGATGGCGGATTTCTTAGCAGAGTCATCGTTAGGGGCTGCCGCATGGCCTGAACCATGTCGGTGATGCCCTAAATCCGTTGCATCAACAGGTTAAACTGCTCCGGATCTACTATGGCTGCAGGTGGAGCTTAAGTTACCAAAGTTGGAGCAGGAACTGATGTATCTAGACGGGATCTGGCTGCAGAGATCATTGATCGCCGGGTCGAAGCTTTCCTGAGAGGCATTTTTTTGGGGAAGAACTCTAGATCACTGCTGAGCACTCCTTTAAGATCAAAAAAACCTCAAGAACAGAGGGCCCTCCTTCTAATGCCAATTCTATTGGTGCAGAATTTGGTTGACGCCAGATCAAGCTGGAGTCGAGAAAGACGAGGTTGCCGCCGGTGACCTGCAAAACAAAGTTTCATTCGGAGTCGATGATGGTGGCTCCGGTAGGATCCTCCAACGGTCAAGTTAGTTCTTCTAGCCAACAGAAATGGAGTACTCAGAGAGGAGTTCGGTAGAATTTTAAAAGAAAAAAGAAAGCTTAGAGAAAACGTATCTGAAGGATCTCTCTTTATAGACGGAGCTTGTCGTAACCATCCTGATAAATGCCGATCGTGATTGTCTTGATAAATGCCGATCGTATTGTCTTGATACATGACAATCATAATTGTCGTGATAATTGTAACCGTTCAGTAGTGGGATCGCTTGTAGAAATCCATCTAAAGGAACAGTCTGTAAGGAGTTCGGCTCCCGTAGGAGTCCGACTGCTGGAGGAGTCCGAAAGGAATTCAACTTTCGTAGAAGTCCAACTGCTGAAGGAGTCCGGAAGGAGTTTGGCTTCCGTAGAAGCTCGGTTGCTGAAGGAGTTCGGAAGAAGTTTGACTTTCGTAGAAGCTCGATTGCTGGAGAAGTCCGAAAGAAGTTCGACTTTCGTAGAAGCCCGACTGCTAGAGGAGTCTGGAAAGGGTTCGACTTCCATAAAAGCCCGACTGCTAGAGGAGTCCGGAAGGAGTTCAACTTTCGTAGAAGTCCGACTGCTGAAGAAGTTTGACTTCCATAGAAGCTCGATTGTTGGAAGAGTCCGAAAGCAGTTCGACTGCTGAAAAATTCGACCGACTGAAGAGATTCGACTGAAACTCAATCGTTGAAAAGTTCGACTAAATTTGGCCGCTGGATAGTTCGACCACTAAATGAATCCGACTATTAAGAAAAAAATTTCCGATTGAAGTTCTTCTGTGATTACCAATTGTATTAGGCTAAGCTTCGGACTGAATTTCGGCGGAAGCAAAATTTATCTCCAACAAAGATCATCAATGAATCTTGATTATTTTGGCCAAAAAAATAATATTAAAAATTTTCCATAGATCAGGAATATGATGGATATCAGTAGCTATGTCTAGCCAGGCAGGTAATGTCCACAATAAGAGCACGCAGCAACAAGAGCAAGTGATGAAGGCCTTACATGGTCTAAGTGTCTTAATATAATCTTATGGAACACAAAATTATAGATACAACAGAACAACCTCTGTTCATGAATCATGATACATTCGAGCACAAACTTACAGCGTAAAATATTTCCAAGTATACAGCATATCACGATGAAGCCTACAACCATACGTCATGAAAGTCCTCAGGGACCTGCATCACCAGCCATAGAGAACATACGGGAAGCAAAAAAGTATAGGACTCGGAATTTACACAGCACTCCAACCTGCCAAGCCAGAACCTTTGAAAGTTCCATAATGCTGTGAGCATTGACTGCATTTACTCATTAAGCACTGACTACATGCATAACCAGGAGAACTTTGATTGGTTCTCTCTCTATGCTTTCCATGTCCGTTTGTTTCATTGCAATGCATGGACGCTTCTTTCAATTGGTGAACCGGGAATAAATGGAACAAAACCTCGCCCACCAAACACCGGGCGCATGACAGCATCATCAAACTTACGCCAGTAATGGTGAACCGAACGAGTTGGTGCAGTGAGAAGCATACGCAGGCTTGTTGGGCGCGAGACATTTTGTGCCGTTTCCACCTCAGATCCCTGCCCATTTCCAAGCAACGGGGAGAGGAAAGATTTAGGACTTGGAGGGTCGGATGACATGCTGAGATCCCTGCTGAGATGCTTTACGCTTGGAGGCAGTAAAAACCTTATCAGAGGCTTTGTCATCAACCCAAACACCTAAGCAATAATAGAAAATTAGCACACTGCCTGTTACACAATTAAAATTTAGCAAAGTGCCAACATAACAATCTACCACACATGTTTCCGAAGCAATAATAGAAAATTAGCACACCGCCTGGCAATCTACCGCACATGTTTTTTCCCCCTCTCCTTGCAATGTTATGATAAGCTATCTTCACGTTTTCCAAACTTACATTTTTCAAAGGAAGAAGAATGAATGCAAAATATGCTAATACGTGTTGGGATCCAAATCTAGGTCATCTATGCTGATATAGAGCAAACTTCTTGGGTGAATGGCCAACTCCACATCTGCACTACCTGACACTTTCATCCCACTTCTCATGTATGCTAAAAAATTTAATAAAGAAAACAAAGTATCTTGCCCTATCCTTTCTCCGTGCCTCCGCTTGTTCACATCTCTATAGATACTCTTATCTTTGATAAGCACATCCATCTTAGTTTAGTCCTTGTTCTCTCAAGGACAAAGCAACAGATGCTCACCAGCAAGAATTGGAGTGTCATTATCAAGTTACATTAAAAACAAAAAGATACTCTAATCAGATGGGGATCACAGCAATCCATGCTTAATCTTATGTGCATTGCATGTGTGTACACCATAAGAGCCACAACGTATCAGTACATAAACATTTAATAAAATTATTAAAAAGATATCCAGCATAAGCATTTTGTTATTGAGTCAATGATATTAAGAGCAGATACTATGGTAATATTACACATTTGGAAGATTTTGAGAATAAGACCAGATTTAACTAGCAGAAACCATCACACACACACACACACACAAAAACGAAAAAAAAGGAGTTAAAAGTAGGGTACTGTTATGAAAGCAAACTGGACAGATGCTATTACCAAAACAATACTGGCCATTATCAGAAAGATTGGACACCTTCTAATTGATCAGTGAGTTCATACAGCTCAAATCAAATAACAGGAACCAAGTCCCTGGAAAGTCACATCTCATTTTTTTAGATGATGAATTACAGATGAACCATGAATGAGAAGAGTGTTACATAACATTAGCGGACAGTTGAATAGTACTTCATGCTATTATTCAACCTCCACTAGTATTGACAACAAACCAGTATCAACTATGCAAGTGATAAGTATGCAAACTGAGAGGCATAAGGTGTCTTACCACAGTGCTAAAGAGAACGATGGTAATAGTACTGGTGATCATGATTGCATTTCCACGCAATATGGTATGGCCAGTCCTAGCAAACTGCACACGAATCATTAGCATGTCTTGTCAATAAAAAGAGCTTCTATAATATAGCATGGCATTTACAGCATATAACTGGGTCCACTTCTGATGTATCATACAGAAGCATAGTAATGTGTACACCTTCCTTTTAGAGGATGGCACTTCCATTCAAGGATTTCCTACTTGTAGTCTCATTGTTTTAAAGATCTCTTAGATACAGATCAACTGGAAGTTTTTGCATTTGGGGTAATTCAGGCTAATCTATGTGTAATTTACTTAAAATGACATAATGAATATACACATTCAACAAAAACAATGAATACGGATGATCATTTGCCCTGTGGAAATTAGAGGGGAAAAGCCTGTATGAAGAAACTTGTGAATAAGTTATGCACATCCAGAATCTTTGCTCTCCATTACATCATTTTTTTTTTCAAATTAAGGTTTTAATTTCAAAAGAAACAACAATCTAGATTCCTTTCAGCAACCATGAAAATTTAAAGAGATTCTTGTTTCTCTTGTAAACCAGTGATACTCGAAAAAATGCTGAGCAGTTCTTTCAAACAGAATAACCACAGCCCACTCATCCCAAATAGTATAACATGTTCAGCTCAATGAACATTAAACTACAAGCATAGGACTCCATAAAGGGAGACACTGCAAAACTGAAAAACAGGGAGATTTTTCTTTTTCATGCTAAAGAAATATTAGATTTTGTAAGTAAAAGATCACATCTAACCTTATTATATGCAAGTGCAATTGATACTGCTCCCCTCATTAGACCAGCCCACCATATTACGACCTGTGGATTGAAATTTTAGAAGTTGTTCTCACATTTGACTTAATAGATATGCAATAATTTAAGTCCCAAAGACTCACTTGCTGCTTAAAGGTGATTTTCTCATTTGGAGACTTCTTACTCAAGTTGGAAAGAAAAGATAGCGGGAAAACAAAACCAGCTCTTCCAATCAATACCATACATAGCACAATTGAGCTCACACCAACTGATTTTCCAGGGCTGCATAGCAGGATAAATATTAGAAGCTACCAAAGCAATCAAATTAATAACCAGGGAACAACTTATATGCCCAATGTATATAAAGTTCAATGTTTGAGTCAGTTTAATAGTAAATACAGACCTTTTGTTTTCAACATTATAATCTAGTTACAGCCCATGGTCTTTTCTATATTTCTTGATATATGTGACTGCATAAAAAGTGAGATGTAAGGGTGCTACCAACTGCAGATTTACCTTGAACTTTTTCTTCCATTCCCTAGTACTAGAATGGCTCCATTGAGCTTAACCCCATTACATAGTAATATTAATATAATATTATGATAGATTCATCATGTGTTTCAGTGAGAGGCTAGTGGTAAAATATGTTTATTTATAATTTCTGAAAACCGGGTATTAAGATTTCAAGTCTGAAATTCAAAATTCAATGCCAAAAAAAAAAAGAATAACAGAGATTTTATTGCTATTTTTGTAATCCCAATTGCCCATCAATTTATCAATCCTATTTAGAGTTGGGCATCGGCTAGAGCCTTCATGGTTGATAGTGTTGGGAAGCAGGTCTGCCCTAAAAGCCATTTGCATATTAAAAATCATATCTTGAGATATTACATAAGGATCTCTTCTATTCACAGTCATAAACAGCTAGAAATTGTTCACACATTGGTCTTTGAGGTGGAAAAGATCATGAGTGTCACTTGTGGGTAGCATGACCAAGCAGACGGTTGTGTATGCCATGGGAAGAATTGGATCATTCTACACTTCAAGATGGTTTACAGCTGTGGATGATGCTGGGCAGCATACTCATATGGTTACCATTATGTACAGTGTCCAATAATAAATTGGAGTGGCTATTTTTTCGCAATCATCATAATAGTTGATCTTGAACTGATACATGAGTGAGCTTCACACTGAACCGTCAATGGGATGATCCAACATCTCTTGGAAACCACTGTCAAAGATGACATTCTCGTATACACAATATGAAAGTGATCCCCTGACTTGAGGGCACGACTACCTACTGTGAATTTTAGTTCAATAAATTACAGGCCAAACCTGTGTATTAATTATGGTACCCCAGATATAAACTTGGAGCACACTGGTTTACCGTGCCGTGTCATGAGTGGGGATAAGGATTGTCCAACAAGAAATCTGTCTATGATATTTTATCCACATTAAACAGTGACATTGTCAGACAAAATCCTAATACCAAGCTATGATTTGATCGAGTCATTTTGATATTAAATAAAATATTTATTTTGAATAAAACCAAAAATATTTTATTTGAACATGGTTTTGCATGCATATCAGTTTTCAGTTGTGTCTGACATAATCCAAGATTCTGATGGTCCATAAAATTAATTAGCTATGTATTTGAAACTGCATATATTTTCTGAATGACTAATCAAGGATAAAGGAAAGCCGAGGGACTGAATTGTAAGAGTAAATGCTATGCATGAAGAGAAACTTGTCTATCCATTCTAATAGGGATTAGCATGATCATACATAGTTATATATAAGGAGGCTAGGCAAACTTGCTACATTGTTACCATGCACACACGTATCAAGTAAGATAAGACATGATAGATTAGAAATCCCAATTGACCTTTGAACCCATACTTGATCATCAATTGACCTTTGAATCCATACTTGTTCATCTTCTAAGCCTTTCACAAATCTCTCAAGTTCTCAAACTAGGGTTAAATAGGATTGCATAGATAGATTAGAATTGGCAATAGGGATTGGTTCAAGTAGGCCAACAAACCCAATTGGCTCCTCCTCGCCAGAGTCGAGTTCTTTCCAGTCAGGAGGGAATGATAGGAATCAGGGATTGCGCACGTATTCCAGAAGAAAACGTTGCTAAACCCTAATCCTAATTTATTTTGTGAGCTTAATTTTTGTGGATTTATTTAGGTTATTTTATTTTATTGAAAATCTTAATTTTGTTAGGACTCTGTAAAAAGAGTTCTGCTAGAATTCAAGTCAGGAATTAGACTTCTATTAGGTTGCTTTTTGTTTCTCTATTTAAGGCTCCACCTGTGTGGAGAAAAACAAACTTAAATGATTGATCAATTGAAACCCTGAAATTCAGGCTTTGAATCTTTGTTTTTTCTTTTGAATTTTTCTTTTCAATTTTTATTTCTTTTTTCTTTGTTTTCTTTTTGTTTTACATCACTGTGTTTATGGGTTAGGACTAATCACAGGCCTAGGGCTTCAATAAGTGGTCAGCCCATTAGGGCTTCCCTAGGTTCCGCCCACTTATCTAGTGTTTTCTCTAGAGTGGCATCCATCCTATTATAAATAGGAGGTGCATGTGGGGCTTTAGGATACGTGTTAACACTTCGCATGTTGAGATCTCAAGAAAGAGATCTCACCATAGCCGCCTACAAGAAAGAAAATAGAGAGAAGGAAGATTGAAGGAAGAAAGACAAGGAGATTCAAGTAGTTCTTGGAGAACCTGTCGAGTGTTGAGTATTCTGTGTAGTGCCTAGAGAATCTTCATTCATTTACTTCTATCTTGTAATGTTCTAATTCTAACATCTTCTTGTTGGTAGTAGTCTATGATCTAGTACATGTAACTATCGTTCTTGGTGATTTATCTAAAGATCCACTTTAAATCTTCCATTGTACCATGATGCCAGACAACATAAGTGTCCTACAGAATGTATTGCATTGCTGTTTGATTTCAGCAAGCTAAATCATTGTTGAAAAAGGAAAACTCAGGAAATCAGAAACTTGGTTGCCCCAATATCCTTTTGGATATCAGATTTGAGATTATCCTGCATCAAACAATGTGGCATTTTTTTATATCTATATCTAATGGCAATTCAGAAGCTAAATCGTACCCTAGATAGTGCTTGATATCATGGGTCAAGTTTGATAGTCTGTTGATGTTGTGCTCTTCTAATTACTGTTTGTAGCCAAATGACACACTCATACAGGCTCCTTTATAGCTTCATGAAAGAACACACTTTCAACATCCAATGGATGCTTGTCCCATTATCTACAACAACTGACAAAAAATTCTTGTTTAAGCTAGGCATCATTTGCAGGGTTGTTGCATGAACATATTTCTAATATAGAATCTACTCCTCTTGCTCTATCTTAATCTAAATTTTTATCTCTATGCTTTCATCAGTTTAAAACTTAAACATATATGCTTATCTACAGCTCACTGGTGTCGTCCTTTTGAAATGAGCCACTGTTTCCTATTCCACATTTTTCAGCAAAGTTTACACCTCCATAACTTTCCACTATTTTAGATGAATTTAATCCTTTTACAGTCTAATTGATAACGAATGAGAAGTGTAGTGAAAGAATAAAATAATTTTAAAAGAGAGCTGCATGAAAAGAAATATATTTGTTAGAGTGCGAGGTACAATTCTCTTTCATTTCTTAAAACAATAGGGAGCCTAAAAGCATGGATATCAGATTCATGGTAGACCACTTGATCTAAGAGTGATTGAGGTTCTACAATACTTATTTGTTCATCATGGCCTCAATTCTTATTTATCCACAACCAACAGAATTTCTTTCATAACTATTGATTCCAGAAAATTCAACCTAAGAAGAACGTATAGGGGCAAGAAGTAAATGCAGAATCAAACTTCTGAATATGGAGCTATTGACTTACTGGCAACTTTGCTACTGAACTCACCCAGAAATCAATCTTCTACAGTGGTAGGGCAGAGCCTTATGGGTTGACTCATGAAATAAAAACATTTTAAAAAGTGGTTGGTTACAACATCATATCCCTTTCCTGCACAAAACATGCTGCACAAAGACTGCAGGCTCTATAGTCTATAATTTGTTGGTCTATAAACATCAAAGCGAAGGTCTGCTGCCAATGTATACCGTCCCATACCGACTACATCATATCGGTAAGGCACTAGTATGCTCCCGAGGTTCAATTCGGCATAACACTCAAATCAGTCTGCAAGGATTCAAATCCCAGCGGGATGTCCCGTGGAACACCTGGATGGGATACCATCCCATGCATTGAGACAGGATCGTCCCACCATCATCCTAGCATCCCAATCGGGATGTCCTGGGACATCTCCTGTCCTAAGTGTCAACATGGGGCGGCATGGCAGTATGTCTCATTCTATGAGAAAATTGGGATAGCATGTCCTACGGGATTTAAAACATTACCAGCCTGTAATGGCCCAAACCAAGTGAAACCACTACTACCCAGTACCGACCCATCCTGCCCAGTTTCAAGTGGTACCATGGTTGGAAGTGAGAAAAAATATTGGAGGCCTGTCTCAGCATCAAGGTGTATACTGTACTACACTGACCATACCGTACCAAAACAAGGTTCTTGGAACTGGTTTTGGGGACCTTAGTCATAGCTGTTTGGAAAAGCAAACAGAGCCAAAAGCATATGAGAGAGAACAACTTTGACTAGGGGCTAAAAAAGGACCCATTATGTTCTGCATCACTGTATTTCAATGCAGCCATGTAGGCTATATTAACGCATCCACCAGAACATATATTGGTAAGATCATTGCTTTCTTTAAATGTATGGTTGCAATTCTAATTACAATAGAAACTAAAATAGATCACACTTGAATTTTTTATGTGATTCTTGAAGACATGATGCTACAAAGTACTTGACCATAAACCTAAGGTTGCAAGATGTCTATAATAGATCAAGAAGTTGGACCTTTTAACCTAATACATAGAAAATGACAGCTGTGGCCCTGATAGTAATCATGAGAGGCATGCAAAACATTAACTCAATGTCACTTCATGATAAAACGACGATGATGCAACGACTTACATGCATGCTTTTGTGTGATTAATTAATATGATTTACATTCAAGAAGTTCTATTTTCCGAAACTAAAAACTAATAATGTTTTTTTTTTTTTTTTCAGAAACCAAAAAGGACATACAAGCCAACCTAAAGTAGCATTTCATATCATAGGGATGAAATATGAACAAATGAACAGAGCCAATGCAATCATGTATTGAGACCTCGCTTATGGCATACTGAG
Organism: Cocos nucifera; assembly: GCA_006176705.1. Taxonomy (NCBI): domain Eukaryota; kingdom Viridiplantae; phylum Streptophyta; class Magnoliopsida; order Arecales; family Arecaceae; genus Cocos; species Cocos nucifera. The sequence goes on along the minus strand of QRFJ01000200.1, from coordinate 1,832,043 downwards.
ATCTCTTTCCTATTCTGATCATATAAAAATTTTTAGAGCAATTCAAGGAAACTACAGTATTCTGCTAACAAGAAGTTTCCGAGCCCACAAACGTTCATCTAGGAATGCAACGTACACCATACCTGTTACTGGCCACTTTCCACTTTTCAATGTCTAATGCATCCATGCCAACATAAAGAAAGAGAAAAATCTCGGCAATAAATGATAATGTTGCAAAGGCATGCCTGCAACAGTAAGCAAGCAAAAGGTGATATTGTAATATCATAGCATGAACGGCGAGAGAAGGAACAGGTAAAACATGAGAGACCATAGTTTATATGGCGAGGAGCTATTAAGAAATTGCATACCTGGTGGTAACTCTAGAACTTTCTGTCACATTATGCCAAGTATAGTGCGACATTACTATTCCACAGAAGAACACTGTGAGAATACCACTTAAATCTAATAGCTGCAACAAGAAAGAAGCTGTCAGTGAAATGTTGAACTTAGCAAATGAAAAATCAAGCATCATGGAGACATGGGAAAGACAGATTGTTTTCAAATATGTCCGTTGATTTAAAGAAAAACTCACTTCTGCCAGCATATAGGAAAGGTAAGCCATAAGTATCATAAGTGCAACTTCACGATCAGTAGAATGCCTGTATTAAATGGAAATACAAGCAGTGAGATCTTTAGCAGAAAACAGGTAAACTTGATTTTGCTCGTGATAATATCACATCATGCTGCCACATTATAAAATAATATCAATAACTATGAGAGTCAAAGCAATTATCAGTGTTCTATTTAAAGTATGGAAAGCATAAGAAAAGAAAAAACTGCAGCACAAATCCAGTTCTTTCAGTACTCCTATGCTAATAAAATTTTTCTGCTGCTAACCGTAACCATAGACATCCAGCCTTATGCCAACTATTTGAGGTTGGCTTTATGGTAACTACAATGCAAAAGAAGACAATAAGAGGAGTTTAGGTTTCTTGTATCTCCAACCTGCCAAAATACAACTTTTTGATGAGATAAGCACTAAACAATCCAGCCTGCAGAAGAAAGAGAACAAATATCAGCCAAAAATAGAACTATGCCCATTTGGAAAAGGACCCAGAAAAGTTGCAAGTTGGAAGGCAAATTTCTTTTATGAATATGCACTACATCACAGAAGCATAAGAAACTTACAAATGCTCCAAGAAAGGTGCTGGTAAAGAATAGATAAAAGAAGTTTGCAACAAACTTCAGAACAGTAACAACATCAACATGTTCTGCATCAAAGTTCTGGATTGCTTTAAAAAGCACTATTGAAGTGGCATCATTTACAACACCTTCACCAAAAACCAGGCTATAAAGTAAAGGCGTCTCATCCTGACTGAGCACCTGTTTTTCAAGAACACAATTTCCAAATATGGTGAACTATTGTCTCTTGAGCCTGGCTTATAACACAAATTTTAGATGTTCAGAACCTGCAAGGTGCAAACAGAATCTGTTGCAGAAAAGATTGCCCCAATTGCTGCAAATATAAAAATAGAAGTCAGTCTGAGAGCTCAGGAAACAAATGAAAGCAAAAAAGAGCATAAGAATTGAGGTAAAAAATATAGAATCAAAGAGTGTGCAATAAGAGAGCTTACCAAGATAATCTCCAGTTTCCAGATCACCTATATCCATTTTTTTAATTATTCCTATTGCACCTGGACAATAGATAAAGGTCGAGAAATAAATGTGATGCATCATTTAGAAAAACATGGAGTAAAAAGTAGAAGAGGACATGCTATCAAGGCAAATCGGCAGTTTGTATACTTATAAATTTCCTAATCTTTAAAAATATTCCTCTTGAATCATGCCTTTATGAGATTCCAGAACAACACCTCCAGTATCACACTAGTTAGAGTTTCCACTCTGGAAGCCACTTAAAATGCTACTGTTAGAAGAGGCTCCATATCATGTTTCAGTGCATTGTTTAGATTATTCACATGGATCAGAATAATATGATAATATATAGGGAAAATGCAATTTCTGTGTGACTTTCTATAGATTAATAGTTACAGTTCAAGTCTTTTGCATATTGTCCACAGTGACTACAAAATTATCAATTAAACTAGTAATATATTACTCCCATGATGAGATCTGTAAGAGGCTCTAAACTGTTCCCTTCTATTCTTTATTGTTCCATATAGCTCATAGCACTTCTGTAATGTCTTAGCAATATCACATTGTGAAAAGTTTTGCCATGGTCGAGATCAGGTTCAGCTTGCTTCTCACTGTGAAAATAAACCCAAGGAAGCAGAAAGGCCAGAGCACAATAATTTATGCATGCATACTCAGCAAGCAGAGGCAATGGAGGAGCAGCAATGAGCAAGAAAATTTAAATCAAGTGAGCGAGCAGAAAAAAGCAAGTTGGTAAATCATTATACATGCAAAAGCCACCATCTGCTAGTGGTGCAGCAGGGTTAAATTTTTATCACTAAACAATATGGACCCACATTCAGCTAAGAGTTAGCATTAATTACTCCTAAATTCAAACTTCCTTACTTTTCTCTAATTAGATAAATTCAGATTTTCATAGTGGACTATTTTCAGAGGATATGTTTGCCAGCAGAAATGCAGTTAGGAAAAAAAGGAAGATAGAGATATGATGAACTTTGAAAATTTTACACAAATATTTCAAATTTCAAATTCTTTGAAATCTTCCAAATTTTCAAATCCTTTGAAATCTTCCAAATTTTCAAATCCTTTGAAATCTTCCAAATTTTCAAATCCCATGCCCATTTTAAGATTTAAAAAGTTTGAAAACTTTTGACGCATTTCTGCCCACATCAGTCCTCTGGTAAAATTCTTGATATTGTACATTATTTAGCCTCCTAACTAAATGCTTAAGAAATCCATCAACCAAACTAATTTCACCCAGTGTCAGCTTAAAAACTAGATGCTCAATAAGCCGTGTCTGAATTTTCTTGAACTCAGAACTGCAGCATGCATGTATTCAGAAAAGCTATGTAATCAATTCAGAATATGCCCTCATAAGAGGATAATAAACTACATGAACATGTGCAATCCTAAGGTTTCTGTGCAGACAGCAATGTCAACAAAACACAATTTCCTATAAATATGACACTTGCCAATTTACAATTTCATGGCATAACAGCTTAAGCAATTGCATGTATGCTGAAATTCTTTTCCTTGGAATATTTATAGTGCAATTAAATACAAAAGGATTGAGAACTTACCAAGTGAAATAATAGTAAAAGATATCAGTGTTCCAACTGCACCAAACAGAATAATTGTCATGAAGTTGCGGAAGAACTGTTTCTTTTTTACTTGAAACCTGGTGCACAAGAAAATTGGTCAGAATTTATGATTGCTCATTGTCAACATCCAAAACTTCTAGTTTTAACCAGATCTGCATAACCAACAGGTGCAAAAATAATGCACAGCTAAATTTATAAGAATAAAGCAGAAAGTGCACTTAATACATTTTCTGAAATATAGGTAATATGAAACTTTTGTGGGATGGTTCAAATGAAGTGCAAGTTGACTCCCTTGCACTAGGTTCTCAATAGATCAAGGTTATTTAAAAAATTTCCACATGAAGTTGGGTGATTCAAAATATGCCATTATGTTGAAACCCAGGATTGCACATTTGGGGATTTCGTTATGAAATAAATTGTTAGCTATTACATGCAGACTAATTGACATGTTAGGAGAGAGGATAGGCTTACAGAATGTTAATTTCTGAGATTAGTTTTGCAGTAAGTGATGGACTTTGATCATATTGTTGGTAGACGGTACCTTTGGAGCTTCTCCATAGTTACTTTACCTAGCCCCACATTAAACATGTTTCGAGTACATGTTCAAAGCCATAGCAGTCTAAGCAGCCTGAATTTGAGCCATCATTTAATGAATCATCCTTAAGATTAAGTTTCCAGAATCCATATGTGGCAATGAACTCAATCTTAGAGAATCAATCTTCAAGGTCAAATGAGGCCATTTTAACCTGAGAGTCTATTTTTCATTTATTTCCATTTGTCTTCATGAAATAATTCCCAAAGAATTTTCTTCAAAAGACCTTGTTAAACTTTTAAAATGATCTCGATGGCTTTAAGTTAACATAACATAAATTTTTTTATGGAACTCAATAAGCTCAGAAAAAAACTTTAGAGCTCAAAAAAAAGAATTCACAAATTGAAACTCTTGTGGTAGGGCAAAAGTCACAAAATCAAGACAAATGAACATTTACAGCTAAGCAAGAAAACCACTGAGAGGTTTGAAACAACCTTCGAATTAAAGCTTTAAATCAAAAGTTGCAAGCACTTGCATGTACAAGCCCGTGTACATGTGCACACCCATAGATAAATATACATATTGCCAGGGTAATGCATTTGCAACTGGCAAGTGTGGCATTTTACCTTTAATCGTGTGAGAATTTGCATTGCCAATGAACATCTTTATTGTTGAACTATCACTCGTATATCTTTATTTTCTTCCGTGTAAACATTGCATCCTAATCCACCACTAAGATCCATTAATTCTCTTGGAACCATCAGACCTCTAAGAAGCTCGAGACAGGAGGAGAGTTGCAAGCACATTGCACAGACTACATCATTATTAGAAGCATTGGGATCTAAGAGGTTCCAGAATTGTTCCATTTCTTTTGTACTCTTCATAGAATTAGGAATTGATCATTATGGACCCCATCGGTATCTCCCTTGGTATTTCAGACATCTCGTGCCAGTTGGATCCTAAGTTTGACTTCTTTCCAAAGTCTGATTTGAAAGTTCAAAAGCTAAAGCGACATACCAGAATCACCAGACCGGAGATTGCTGCTCAAGCTACAGAGATGGCAACTCCATTACCGCCAAACTCAGAAAATAACCAACAAAATTAGATAACCCTTTTTTCAAGGCTTTCTGCAATGAAAGCATTCTCTCCTTGACGGCTGAAATGGTATGTTATGACCAAAAAAATTGTTTTCACTCTTTTTTTTTTTTTTGGATTTAGAGTTGATACAAAAATTGGAACCTAGAAATGGAATTCTCAGTTAAGTGCATATTGAGTCCACCAACAAAAACAAAACCAAAACATTATGGTACAATTAAATTAAACTAGCCATTCTATAGAGTGGTACAGCCAAGAGAATCAGTTACAGCAAATCACTTAGATGTTGCATGAAAAAAAAAGGCATAAAAAACAAAATATGTAATCTTGTATAATTCCGGCCACTGGTGACAACATGGAACCAATTATTGCCATCTAATGCACCCTGAGACTTTGTCCCTCCTTGATAAACCTACTGGCAATCCATTTTAAATGATCATATACATGAAAAAGGTGAGAGAGAATGATGCTCCAACAACGTTCCAGCAACCAATGCCAATTCAATAAGGAAAGCTGAAACACGTTCATTCAATTTTATTCCGTTTGCAGTAGATATTTCCAGAAATCTGAGTTACAAATTGAATCCAAATACAATGAACAGAGATGGTCAAGGAATCATAAGACTTTGAAGCAGAAACAAATAAAATGTTTGACTTCAGAATTTGCATCTTGTTCATATATCTGATAAACTACAAAATCAGAACACGCTTGAGTTTGAGAAGTACAATGTCCTTCTCTGTCCCTTTTTTTTATTCTCAAGTTTTACAATTGGAATATGAGCCTATGATCAACATCTAATTTCTTGCTGTCAGAGAAGTGGCTAAACAAGCTCTTTGCCGTTACATTTTGCAAAAAATTAGCTTTTATTAACCTCAATATCATCAGATAATGTATATTTACTTAACTATTACTCATATAACTCCTAATACATAGCCAGATAAACTTACATGCAGATAAGAGAGCAATAATAACAAAGTTAGGCATCAGCTAAGTGAAAATGAAGGGACGACGATGATTGTCGTGATGGCACCACCCTCAGTCCCTCACTGCCTGAAAATCTCACCATCTTAAATCATTAACGTTTTTCTGCCCGCATTAAGGCAGGGCCTGGAGTTGAAATGCCCACCACGGGTAATCAAAGTTATGCCCCAAGAATAACTCAAGGTTCGATAACAAAACCTTTAAATGTAGACAAAATAAAAATTGGCCCCAATAGTAAAACTTAGAAACTGAACTTGGGCGCATCTTGCATTTAAAACAAAAAAGGCAGAAAAATAAACAAATCCAGCATTATTAGCCAGTTAAAACTAAATTTAACTCTAAATCAGAAAGCAGTTGTGAAGCCAAAATTAGAGGTGCAATTATCCAACGAAACTTACCCAGCATTGAAAATAATTGGCGGAAGCAAGTATATGAAGAAGAGTTCTTCACTGAAGACTAGAAGATGCGAACTCTTTCCTTTAGTAGTTAGAAGAATAATCACTCCAGTGCAGAGCCCCTGACATCAAACCAGTCCAATTATACTAAATTGCTGCAGTAAAGACCAAAAAGATTAAATCTTTATCTCCATAGAACTCACGATAAGAAGGGCAGTGATGGAATCATTCATCCACCGATTCTCCTCCAGCAAGCGGCCGATCACCATACACGCGCACAGCAGCGCCACGAAGAGATTGATCGACACCACCGACATGTGCTCAGACGCCGAGAGGACCCCGATTTTGATCATCACCGACCCCAAATCCATCGCCATGGCCCTCCCAGCACCTCAAAAATCAAAACTTAGCGCCCCAAAATACAAAATCTCACCACGACAAAGAGCGAATCCGATGCTCTGTCTCCGGGGAGTCCATTCCCCGGGGTCTCTCCCTCAGCTCACGAATTCGATGCTTGGGTTCGAATCCTGGATGTATTTTTGCAGAGGAGACCTCGCTGAGTGTGGATTCGATTCGGGAATTCAATAGAAATGCAGAAAATCTCGAGAACTGGGAGCTCGGAAAGCAATATTAATGATGGAATCTCGAGAGATTTTGGGGCTTTTTGGTTGGAGATCAATATTAGGAGGGCACTTCCGTCCCTGGAGGATCGAAGGCAGAGATGTTAGTACGAATGGAGTGCGAGGAGGGAAAGGGTGCACGAAAAAGGTAATACGTGGCAGCATTCTATGCTTCTGTTTTCTTTTATAAAGGGCGCAGGTGATCCCTGGTCGCACGCTATACTTTTCCAGCGCGACTGGTCAAGCTGGTCTTTGAACTAGCGCATAAGAAATGTATAAACTAGCGCATAGAAATTTATATGCGGAAATCGTACTGGCCGTTTGTTAGTAATCTGACGGGAAAAAATGGATATCGCATATAACATTTTATGCTTATACTTGTTGGGGCAAGCACAGGTGCCGGTGGCCGTATCGAGAGTTCGGGAAGACGCAGATTGGATGCAGGGCCCCACCTTGAGAGATCCGTATGTTCTAGTTTGCTTGGTGCTGTGGCCGTTAGATCGTTCGATCAGACGGTTTGAAAGAGAGAGAAGAGAACGTAAAATCTGGCTTTTTGGCACGTGGCATGTCTTGATTGGATATACTTGGTGTTTGGCGGGAGGTGTGGTAGAGCGTCCCCCGGACGCAACTAGAAGATCTCGCAAACGTGGTCCCCAACCCACGTCTCCAAAATTGAAAATGCCTGCCGCCAATCTAGAGAAAGCACATAAATTTTTATTTTTATAAAAATTTTTTTTCTAAAAGGACAAGCCAACCTCGTTCAGGTAGATGCTTCGTACAGAAGAAACCCAAATAGATTTCTCAAATTTAGACATCAACAACAAATGTTTTCTAACATTGGTATCTTAAGCGTGCGATGAAGCAAAATTTTCCATGCAAGAAATATATTGCTATTAAAGGACGTGATTCACCCCAACTATTTTTCATGGCATCTTAACTTGTATGTGCCAATGTAGTGTCTCATGTGACGCATAACTCCAAAGTCATGATATCAATGGCTAGCTTGTTTCAAAGAGTAAAGCTTTCTCAAGTTGATATTTAGGAATGATACCTATGCTTATGGGTCTACAAGTCTATATTGTTGAGTCATCCTCATTGATCTTAATAAGCTTAAGCACCACGTATTATTTATATATATAGAGAGAGAGAAAGCTAAATTAGAATACATTCGATCGGATTTGATCAAAACTCTATAATGAAGATTCTAAATTAATGATTCAAACTGTTGGATATGATCTACTACCTCAAAATTATTTGCACACCAAAAATCATATTATTTGGCCCATGCATCAAATAATCCAAAAATATATCTAATTCAATTTTATTTAGACTGTCCAATTTTTGAGTACTTGATGCATAGACTAAAATTCTTCAAATCATATGATTTTTTTGTGTACAAATAGTTTTGAGATAGTAGATCACATTCAACAGCTTGGATTATTGATGTAGAACTTCTATTATAAAGTTTTGATCTGATCGAATCTAAGTCCAAATCCAATCGAATATATTCTAGTCTGGCTCTCTCTCTATATATATTATAGAATATATCAAATCTATGCAGGATATTGTTCATATTATATTGCTTCATATTAAACATCCTTCTTGATTATTTTCCATCCTCTTAAAACTTCCAATTAAGTCATTCACTTATTCTCCATATATATATAGAGAGAGGGGGGGGGGGGGGGGGGGGTAGATTGAGCTCTACTTAATTAGATTTCAGTCCATATTTAGTCGGATCTTCAGCCATTTGATTAGCATGCATTTCTTAGAATAAGTGCATAAAAAAAACACGCCTTCAAGACTAAAAAAATAGGTGCGCGTCTGCATCTAAAACAACTTATTCTTTTCAATTTTTTTCAACCCTAAAAAAAATTGAAGAGGATTTTTTTTAGCACTAAAGACCCTATTTTTTTCCAGTTTTTTCACCCCTGAAGATGCCTTCAGGGCTGAAAAAAAAATGCTACTTAAAAAAAAAATTCATGCCTATTTTTTTTAATTTTTTTTCACCTTCAGGGCTGAAAAAACTGAAAAAAATAGATTTTTTTAAGGCACAGGCACGTGCCTGTTTTTTCAGTTCTGAAAGCGCATTTTTTATATATCTATTCTCGAAGATGCGCACTGATCGAACGGTCGAAGATCCGATCGGATATAAACTAAAATTCAGTCGAGTAAAATCTAATCTACCTATATATATATATTGGTGCACTATAAATTATAGAATATATCTAATCTATGCAGGATATTATTCATACTATATTGCTTCATGTTAAACATCCTTCTTAATTATTTTCCATCCTCTTAGAACTTACAATAAATCATCCACTTATTCTTTATGAAGTGCATTACCTCCTAACTTTTAATTTGCTATGGAAATCTTTCTCATTGCAAGCAGAGTTATCCAAACTTTCTCGGTATTCTTGTAGTTTCATGATATATGCTAGCAATTTTAATATGTCTGGCATCAAATATAACCTTTATTTGAAAGTTTATAGCATCTACAAAATATAGCATGGGTGACTTGTCGCTATAGTTTTCAATGAAATAGTTGGATCCAAGGCTTTGATGAACATTTATCATTACTTCTCTCAATAAAACAAAACAGTCATCATCATCTTAAGAAAAAACAAACTTACCATCACCGTACTTCTTAGTCATGATCCTCATTGTCCTAGGAGCACCAGTAAAATACATTTGGTCATCTCATTACAAAATATAATCATTAGTTTGTTCGAATCATAACCATTTAAAACTTTTATGAATTCACTCGATTGTTAGAATGCTTCTAATCTTCCATCACTTTCATCGAGGAACGATTTTGAAGCAAATTGACCTCCAAAAAGTTTCCAATAACCCATTTTATTCCTTCCTTCGACGCTATAATTATGACGAAGAGTTTTGATTCAAAAATTATCACATATTTTTTTTAGCATGTTTCAGTAGTACTCCGGACCAACCATGTTTTATTCTCATCATTTGTGCTGCGAAGCTACTTCTGTTGGAGAGTAATTGATTAATTTTATTAATGAACAAAGCTTTTTATATGGGAGCGAGATATTTTTTTAATGTGCCTCGGACTCGATATATTCCTTGGGAAGAACCCCATGCAACAAGTTATTCGACATGGATGGAACTTTAATGGCAACTTCTGTCTTTGCCTTTCCACCTCTCTTTGCCAGACAAGTGGCCACATGGGCCCTAGAGATCACGCAACAACCCTTTCCACCTCTCTTTGCCAGACAAGTGGCTACATGGGCCCTAGAGATCACGCAACAACCCTTTCACCCTCTTTGCCAGACAAGTGGCTACATGGGCCCTAGAGATCACGCAACAATAAATGGTAGTGTATGGATATTTCTATGAAATTATATAACACTATTTATTGAATTGCAGTATGGATTTCTCAAAACCAATCGTTATTCCATGATTGCGAATCTTCTGGATATGGATCATGTCATGTCCCTCCCCATGGGCAATTATTTCATAAATGCAGGATGATAGAATTTAAGATTCTTTTAAATATAAAAGTATTACTTACCGGAGAAGGAAGAAGAGCAATCCATGACATTGACTTTTTTGGTATCCTAGGGAGTTGACATGGAAGGGGGTCGGTGGGGGCGGTGGCGGTTGGGGCGCCTAGATAAAAAGACTATAACGAGCATGACCAATATCAATCCAAAGACCTGAACTTAGAGGCAGGGGCGGAACTAATTTCGTGTTTTATCTGAAATAATTTTACCTATTTTCATTGGATATCATTTTGTCTTTTACTTGGCAACAATAATTATTATATATATAATATATATATATATATATATATATATATATATATATATATATATAGATGACCACACATTATGATATGAATATAGTCTAAAAAATCAGAATACATATATCATGTAATGTCTTAGGACATTCATCATCTTGGCACTAGGATCAATCACTAGTATGGTCACCAATAAATGAGACAACCCAGTCTGCGGTGCTGTTCGCCTTTTGATAGATGTGTCAAACGATTGTTGTAGAAAATGATAGAATGACTTCTAAATATCACGAAGCAGTGGATGGACTCTCAACTACTTTGTCTTATCCTAGATCTAACCAATAACTATCGCAGAGTCATCCTCCACGGAAATCCTTTCCACTCACAGCACCTGTCATGTGCAATGATGTCCGATCAGGCGGTCCATAGCTCTACTCCAGGGATCAATGACTCAAAAAGTGGGGATTCTCGGTAGCCAGCAGCCTAACATCTGGGCTCCGGATGACATAACTCCTTAAGCTTTTTATCTAATTCTTGTAGGGAGCTTTAGACCAATGATTTTCAAATCAGTTAACTTGAGGGTATTAGGTATAGAACATCCCTCGGGCTTACTGACTTGAGTCAAATAGACTACGAGTTAAAATTAGCTGTATAATAAGCTTCTTTATATTATTCATTTTTTGATGCGAATATCATTACTTATTTAGGCAACAAGATCTGGTTACTCGATAGAAGACCAATGTTTAGAACTTACTCTTTTATTTTATTTTTTTTTATTTTTTTATTTTTTTTATATATTAATTTTTTTTCTCATACTAATATAAAGTAGATTCTTTATTGATATAGATTGAAAAAAGATTTTAGAATCACTAAAAAATTTATTCTGTTCTAAATCTGACCATTTATTAGATTTTCTTAATAATTAGATCCTTAGTATTTTAAAAATTCTCTAGATCATTAATCAATTATTGATTAAAATATCTGATTAACTTCAAATCGATAGAAAATTAGGTACATAGGATAAATTATTATCATATTTGAGGACTTAATTATTTATTTATCTTCTTTCCAAAATAATTTTCATTGTTCTTAATGGAGGAGAGAAATAGGGTGTACAATAAGTAAAAAAAGAAAAAAGGAAAAAGCTCACCTAGGCTTAATATGTTTTTGGTCTAGCATAGGTCTTGAAGATAGTAAATATAGTTCTCCCCCAACTTGGCATTGAGAATGTCCAATAAAATACTGAAGCAGAACCTAAATAAACTAAAAAATAAAATATAAAAATATAGTTACCTTTCAGAAGCACTAAGTTTAAAGTCTTCAGCCAGATATTATAAAAAAATCTCATCTATAACCAACCTGGATGCGTTCCTTAGAGTTTCAAAAAGATAGGACCAATCAGAAGGTCTTGTCATCATAGCAATAAAATGTCCATAGAATGTTTTACAATGATTAAACTTAGCTCGGACCAATAGAGTGTATGGAGCAAGCATGCTATGTGAGAATCTAAAATTATCATAGTTTTTATGATGATCAAAAAGGAATGGTGTTTGTTGGGCCGAAATTGAGAATGGTGGTTTAGAAATTACTTCAACTATAGCTTAATCTACCCCAATCCCTCTCTTTAGTATGATATGTCTTGGCATCAACTTTTTCTGATCTAAAGCATGGCACTTTTTTTAAATTAATTTTAAATCTATCTTCATACATCATTTTAATATTATTGATAGATTTTGGAGGTCGTCCTTAAAAATAATGCCAAATACAAAAAAATTAGTCTTAAAATCATTATCCCTCATTTCAACAATATCCCAATCTTAAAAATAATACTTTTAGAACACCTACAAGTTGGATTTTTTGGTTAGGGATCACTAGTAGAATGTCAATGGATGTATCAAAAAATGGCTTCAATTCTAGAGCAGTTGGTAGTTCTAACAAGAAAGCCATTGAGGGGCTAGATGGTGGCTCATATTTTTTGATCCAAAGTAGGATAGTTTTGGGGTATGACATATCTACTTGGTCATTTAGTTTTGTAATATATCCATTTTTATCAAAATCATCCACTCCAAATTGAGCCAGACAGGGATTTAACGAATCCTGTGGAAGAATTGTTGATGTAGCTTCCTCTAGTGTATTATTCATTGGTGGTTCTTCGAAGGTCTCTATTAATTCTATCATTGCATCAGTTTGTCCTTCCTTTCCGCTAAAAGAAATGGATAATTCTAGGGCACTTGAGAATAGGACTATAGGTTAGTAAGATGATGATGGAATTGGTTTGTTCCATTATTCTGATTCTTCTCTATATATTTTTGCCTTAGTCAAATAGTCTAAGATGGTCTTTTTGGTTATGCAAAATTGTTCTATGACCATTTCATTCTTGAAAGTCATAATTGATTGCTCAGAAAAAATTATGAAAACATTAAAATTTTTAGCTAGATATGGTCCCTCAAGAGTACTCTCAAGCTGACTAGGTAACTCTCTTTCCTCTTTTCAATTGAATGTGAGCACTCGCTTCTCTAGTTCTTTTAAGGATTGCATAGAGGAGTGAAGGGTCTAATGGCTGAGTTCTATCATTTCTATTGCTTATTGAAACCTCTCTTCAAAAGTTGTGTCATCATTAATTGGAGAAGGTTGATATTGTAGGTAGGGTATGTCATAAGGTGCATCCATGAATATGGGTTCTTATATCACCAGGGTAACCACTTATTGTGATTTTCATGAAAAATCTGATTGAGCCTCCCAATTTAAAGTATAAACATTAAAGTATAGGTTATTTCCTGGTCTGTAAGCTATTTAGGTTTGATCTTCATGAACTTGCTCATACATATACTCAGAAAATTAGTGTGTAGCTAGGCATTCACTCACAAAGTGAGTAGGGCTTGAACATATTGCACAAACTTATTGCACATGAAGAAAAAATGGATAAGAAAAGTATCTAATGACTGTTAAATGATCTATTCTATGGGACAACTCATCCAATCTACTATCGAGATCCATCTTGAATTATTCTGATTATTCATATATGCAATCAAGGATTCTAGATCAGAGCAATGCTCTTCTTATTATTACTTATTTTATTTTATTTTAAAGAATAAGAAGAAAGATGAGGAGAGAGAATTCTAAAGATAAGAGCCTAGGGGATCCTAGATCTAAGAGATAGATGCGATAAATTAGTTAATATTTGGTGTTAATTATAATTAAGTTAAATAAGAATGGAATATCTATCCTAGGATTAACCTGAATCTAGATAGCTCCTAACTATGCCAAGATCATCTTCAAGCCCTCCAAGTATAAGATCAATTACTCAACTAACCAGATAAGTATAAGATTGATGGGAGTCCTATTGAAAAATATGTCCTAAAGCCAATCATCTAAGTGGTAGATGATTAGAATTAGTATATAAATTATCAAATAATAATAGTTATTTGGCTGATTCATCATAAAAATTCTATCTTTCTTAATGTTGGTGTAGAATCTGATCGATGCCAGGATGAACTGGAGTGGAGGAGGATGAGGTTACCATCGGTGACCTATAAAATAAAGTTCCATCCAGAGTCAATGGTGGTGGCTCCGATGGAACCCTCCAATGATCAAGTCAGCTCTTCTGACCAATAAAAATGGAGTGCTCAAGCAAGAGTTCGATAGAGTTTTGGAAAGAAGAAGAGAGCTTAGAGCTTAAAAAAAATGTATCTGAAGGGTTTCTTTTTATAGATGGAGCTTGATTGATGGTGACAGCTGTAGCTGTCTGACAGCAGGTTGCTCGAGGCCTGATAAAGTTCAATACGAAGAGAAAGATATTGTTGGGCTGATAGCGGGTTGCTCGAGGTCTGATGGAGTCTATCATGGAGGGAGGTGTCGTCTGTAGCATTATCTGTAGTAGACTGATGGTGATCGTTCGTCGAGATTTAATAGTCATAGTTTGGAGGAAGCAGGCATTGGTTGGTGAAGAATCCCGACATATATCAATTTCAAAGGAGTTTGGACTCCCAAAGAAAATACGGCTAGAGGAGATCATCTGGAAGGAATGCTAGCTGAAGGAGAGGTTCGAAAGGAGTTCGATCGAAGGAGAAGTCTGAAAGAAGTTCGATCGAAGAAGAAGTCCAGAAGGAGTTCGACTTCCATAGAAGTCCGACTGAAGGAGTGTGGAGGGAGTTTGGCTCTCGTAGGAGTTCGACTGAAGGAGGAGTTCGAAAGAAGTTCGACTTCCATAGGAGTTTGACTGAAGGAGGAGTGCGGAGGGAGTTCGGCTCTCATAGAAGTCTGACTGAAGAAGTTCGGAAGGAGTTCGACTTCTGAAGGAGTCTGACTGAAGGAGAGATCCGAAAGGAGTTTGGCTCCCATAGGAGTCCTACCAAAGGAGAAGTTCGAAAGAAGTTTGGCTCCTAAAGGATTCGACTGAAGGAGAAGTCGGAAGAAGTTTTGGCTCTCGTAGGAGTCCAACTGAAGGAGAAAGTTTGGAGGGGGTCTTCCATAGAGTCCTGACTCCCATAGGAGTCTGACTGAAGAAGGAGTTTTGGAGGAAGTTTGGCTCCCATAGGAGTCTGACTGAAGGAGAAGATTAGAGGGAGTTCGGCTCCCATAGGAGTCCGATTGAAGGAGAAGATTCAGAAGAAGTTCAGCTTCCATAGGAGTCCGACTGAAGGAGGAGATTCGAAAGGAGTTCGGCTTCTATAGGAGTCTGACTGGGGCTCGATCGCTGAGAAGTTCGATCGGTTGAAGAAGTTTGGCTAAGGTTTGGCCGCTGAAGCTCTTTCGTGATTACTTATTGCATTGGGCTAAGCATCAGGCTGGACTTCGATAGGAGCAGGGTTTATCCCCAACACTTAAATAAATTCCTAAATTATGATAAAGTTCTTAGAACCACAATCAATCGATAAAAAAAGATTTATCGGATTGTTCTTAAATTATTCACGATCAAATAATAAGTTATTAACAAGGATGATAACTTATTGAGTGTAGGTCGCTGTATGCCATATGTGTTGGTTGTCCTCATAATCAAGTAGTATGGAGACACTGGTATGGCATCCAGATGAAATATAGGAGTACATCTGCATTGAACATGATCAATGTAGTCCTATCAAGAGCAGCTAGCTAAGGCCAATGGGTATAAGTGTTTCTTCGATCTGAGATCACCATGGTGACTTACAAGTAACTCACTGTACTTTGGTGTTGGACTGCTTGTATTTCTAATATAGGTTCGAAATATTTTTAGATATAATCAAGTACTTGTTAAGTCAGTGTGTGAGTCAAGATGGGATTGATCACTCCTAATTAACTTCAGAAAGAGAATAACTCGTTGTGTTTTAATTTAGCAAAACCTAAGCCTGGATAATCCTCGTGAGGAGTCACGAGATTTACAAAATTTTAAGACACAATAGAGATGACTTGTATGAGTGTTTGACAATGTACTCAAAGTCATCTTGAGCATTATTGGTCAAAGAGATGAATTATACGATAACCATGGGCTAGGGTTCTAAGAATGTTACTTTGCATACATTCGACCTATCCGCACGTCGAGTATCATTGCTAAATGATCATTTCAATTGGTATAGGAATTGATTTCTATACTACTGACTTAGGTTCGAACCTATGGGATCACATATATTAGAGCTTGTAATCTGATCAGATGGTTAATCAACGATTGAGAATCGTTCTAAGGTCAATCCATCAATACGATTGATGTTTGACCTAATGTAAGTGTTATAAGAGAATCGATTAGCAATTGGATTACTAATTGGCTCAATTTAATTGAGCAATCAGGTTGAGATCCAATCTAATTAAATTAGATTTAATTAGAATTAGTTTAAACTTAATTAGATTAAATCTAGTTGGTTTATTGGATAAGCCAATAGCAAGAAAGAACAATTCCTTGTTTGACTAGGACTTGGGTGCACCAAATTGACTTAGGATTTAAATTAGATTTAAATCTTAATTTAATCTAATTTAATTGGGCTCCTAGTTGAATTAGGATCATCCTTAATTGGATTGCATTTAATCTAATTTAAATTAAATTTAAATTAAATTTAAAACTATTTTGACCTAGTCAAATAAGAGGAGTTCCAGTTGGACCGGAACTCTCTCTCTTTCTCTTATGCCTAATAAAGCCAATGCCCACTTATTAATTCCATATGTTTATGTGAGAATTTTCATGCCTAAGAAAGCTTCTTCACGCCCCATATTTCTGGTTATTTGGAATATGTTTTGACTTGGTCAAAACTAGAAAGAGGTTAGGATTTATTTCCTACTTGGAAGAGTCCCCTTTAACCTAAACTCTTCCCT
The DNA here is from genome assembly GCA_006176705.1 of Cocos nucifera. Classification (NCBI taxonomy): domain Eukaryota; kingdom Viridiplantae; phylum Streptophyta; class Magnoliopsida; order Arecales; family Arecaceae; genus Cocos; species Cocos nucifera. Next base: position 1,815,148 of record QRFJ01000200.1, on the reverse strand, counting down.
TCTCTTGTGCACCTACTTTTCCCATGCCATGTTTTTTGTTCCGCCCTTTCTTTCCTTGCTTTTGTCGTGAGTTTCAAATTTTTCACTCCAAGAAATTAGGGAGGGGGCGTCCAAGAAATTTGGGAGGGGCGTCCAACTCTTGGACGCCCCCTTAACTACCTTATTTGAAGGGTTTAACTAGGTCTTTACCTAATTTTTGACTCTTGTATGGCGTCTCCTATTTAATAGGAGAGGGCATCAAAAATATTGGGATTCTACATGAAGAAGGAAGAAGAAAAGGGCTAGAGGGCGTGGGGTTTTGGGCGTCTACATCCTTGAAAGAAAAGTTTTCATTAAGACATGAAAAGTTCATGTCTTGATAAAGACAAAGGTAAGAGAAAATATCTTCTCTCATTATTTTCTTTCATGGTTTATGTTCTTAATTTTTTCTTTATGATTTTTATATGATAAATATCTAAGAGAGAGAAAGTGAGATGGCATGAGGAACTGTGCTTCAAGGTGTTGGAGCATAGTGATCATCTTTGGACATGATTTGATCATATCCTGATGAGAGAAGAAGAGAAGAACATCTTCTCTTAGGGTTTCTTTGAGAACCCTTCTTCTCCATATTTTTTTAAAAATTTTTTTATGATAAAATCAGAGATATTAGATCTAAAATCTTAGAAAAAATTCTAGAGGAGAAGGTCTCCTCTTGTCCTAACATAGAGATGTTTCAGGACATCAATCGTTAATGTCCTGAAGGAGAAGATTTGTCTTCTCTTAGGATTTATTTTTTTTATTTTTATTTTTTAATTTTTGAGAGATCCAAGGGTTGGATTTTTTTCTTATTCCTCCTCATATTCTTTGCCTCTTGAAGTGTCGAAGAGATCCGAAGAACATGTATTTGATTAACCATCAGGAGGAATCTATGAGAAGCTAGCACTTCGAGTAGATCTTCGTTCGACGAACCTCCGATCTATATTATAGGTTCGTATGGATCACCTATAGAGATCGGACGCATGTGCAACTCTAAAAGTAATAACAAAAATCAATCATAGAGTTCTCGATCCACGTAAAGATAAGAGATCTGATCTCTTGGTAATCTACATATGATCTAGGATTAGATCTAGAATTATTCTAGATTTAGGTATTGATATGATCAATACCACTTGTGATTAATTTAATTTTAGATTTATATTTGCATCATGATATGTTATAAATCCTTGATGTAGAGTTTTATAATCTGATTACATGCATATTGTAGATTAAATTATTTAATCTATGTCTTCCGCTGCTTTTATTTTGAAAAAGTTTTAAAATTTATGCATGAAATCCTGCATATTTTTTAACAGTGGTATCGGAGCAAGGTTCTTTTATAACATATTCATGTATACTTAAGAATAAATCTAAAAATTAAAATTAATTAAAGATCACATATATTATCGTAAGGTTGTCCTGTTGTAAAGTTAACCTCTTATAATAAAAAAATTATCCTAGTATGTGCCGATCTGAATCTAAATCATGAATAATTTAGATTAGATCTAAAAAAGTTTATGATTTAATTTTTTTGATTTAAATCTAAAATTAAATAGATATTAGATCTATTTTAAATTATTTAGATTAGATCTAAATAATATCATGATTGCACATACTGCTATAAGATTATTCTGCTATAAGATTTATCCCTTACAGTGAAAAGATTGTCCTAGTATGTGCTAATCTAAGAAATCATAAATATGTTAGATGAGATCTAAAATAATTTATGATTTATTTTTAGATTTTAAATCTAATATTAAATAATTTATGATCTGATTTTGATCATTTAGATGAGATCCATGTGATATATTTCATGTTTTGATCTAAATCTTCATGTTGCATATATTGATACGTAGCTTCATTTTTTAAATAAGTTTGCATATGTATGACATATAAGTTTTATAAAATTTAAATTATGAACTTACTTTCTATAAAACCCTAGATTCAAAATTCTAGGACATGATCGAAATATTGAAATAAATCAAATCTAAAATCATCATTTGAATTTGATTCAAAGTAAAGTATTTACAATTTAAAAATATTTTAAATAATAAAATCAAAAATTAGTTATGAGGTTTCATACATCCAAACTCATAAGCTTGAACTTAATTGAGAATTAAGTGATTGTTTAGGATCTAGGTTTGTGATTTGAAGATCTTAAGATAATTTCATAAAATATGGGTTAATGGATAATAGGTTAGCTTTGATCAGGTCCTTAACTGGATTGGACCTAGGGTTAGATTAAATATAGACTTAGTTAAAAAATTGATCAAACATAATTAATAGTTAATTAAGATTAGATCATTTCTTTAGATCAATTCAATAGTTGTAGTTGATCAAAGTCCATACATCTAACAAATGGATACTGATCATGGCTCAGTGGTCGAGCTTGAGTCTTTAAGCAGATTAAATCAAAACTGATAAATTGATTGGTATCTAAGGTAAGTCTGGTATCTCAGATCGGTGATTTTTAATTAACAGTCCACTTACTTAGTCATTTTTTATGGTATCTAAGACAAGCTTTGGTAGACCCTTCCACCAATCTTACTTACCTGGCCAATGTGGTTAATCAGATTTTGATTAAGTTGTTCATTAATTCATACTAATCCATGTTATATAGAAAATCAGTGAGACTAATTTTATTCAGTGAGACTGATCTAAGTGTCCATGGATTGAAATTGATCCTAGTCCTTATTGATAACTTGAGAAGTTAATGGAAGGACTTGACTTGGTGAAGTTAGTGGGAGCAAATTGGTTCATGTTCTTTCTATTCTTAAATTACTAATAATTTAAATTTTTTAAAATTATTAGATCCTTAAAATGATAAAGTTATGGAGATAACTGAGTCATAGTCTTCCATTAAGGTGTTTGATAATAGATCCATTAACTCAATAATCATTGGAGGTCCATAGGCCTGGTGCTTGTTGACTAGTGGTATTATCATTCATCATATGATGACTTGGATGTGTCTCTCTAATGATGATTAGGTTGATCAACCATAGTTGAACTTAATCATTTGTTAGTTAGATGCGCCAAGTATAGTCATGTTAATGGTTGGACCTAACTGGATCCTTATAGTGGAGGCCCTAGCCTACTGATTAGATTTCTGGGGCAAAATTAAATTACTAAAAATTATTTGAAGAAATAATTGGTTATGAACCTATCCTTAGATGTACATGGGTTGACCAACCATAGTTGGACTTATGTGCATTCTATGTGGATTCTAGTACCTACTAGAAAATTAAAGTAATTCTCCGAATTAGAGGTAAAGGCTATCAACTCGAATAAAATAGTGGAAGAATGTTTAGACTAAAGTCCAAGTCTCTAGGCTTAATATAATTCATATACTAAAGTCATTATTCTCTTTTCTCAAAATAAGGTTAAACCCTAATTGCTCATATTATTGTTAGATAGTGATGACTTATGGGACCTAACTTCGATAATTAGTATCGAAAATTAACTTTGGTTCAGTAGTACGAATGGGTTCGTACTAGGGCCTCTTAGCCTAGTAAAAATAATTAATCCAAAATTCATCTAAATCAGGCATAGTACTTCTATTGTTAGAAGTAGGGTCATAAAAAGAAGAATTGTCTTACTTTCCTTGATCATAACAGGTTGAACAAGAGAAAGGAGCAAAAGTTATTCATTAAGGATGTTATATGATAACACCTTAAAATTTTTCTGTATATAACTCTACTACATGAGTATTAGATGTCGGTAGTCTCATGCAATTTATTGCAAAAACTACAAGTGGGATATTTAAAAATGGTGAGAAATACCTGAATGTTGGGGTTGGAAGTTTTATTTCAATCCTAGTTTTAGAAATTGTCAAGCTTATTTTCAAAAGATGTCATTTTAAGTGATTATTACTATTATCCATTGTTTATGATAAATGTGATCTCTGTTAGCCTTTTGGTTAGAGATGGTTATCATTTATCAATAAAAAAGATTGTTGTGATATTATTATGAATAATATTATAATAATATATGAATAATAAAAAATTAATATTTAATATTTATACAGTCTGTTAAGCGTAATGTACACACCTAAGTTAGATTATATCATGGATATCTATCTTTGGCATTATAGACTTAGCCAAGAACAGGATAAATGAGTTAGCTTGAGAGAAAAACCTCGACATTAATGATTGTAAATCATTGATAGCATGTAAATCTTGTCTTCTTGGGAAGATGATAAAGTCACCTTTTACTAGAAAAGGTGAAGGAGCCGATAAAGTTCTAAATTTCATACATAGTAATGTATGTAGACCTATGAACTTAAGTGCCAAAGGAAGATATTAATATTTTATTACAGACACCTATCTGAGCATGGGTGCATTTGGGATGAATCATTTAAAATATTCAAATAATTTAATAATAAAATAAAAAAATAAATTGGATAAGATATTAAAATTCTTCGATCAAATCAAGGAGGCGAATATTTATTCAGTAAGTTTGTGACATATCTAGGAGAGAATATGATTTTCTCTTAGTGGATTTTTTCAGAACACAATGTATCTGAAAGAAGAAATTGAACTTTGTTCGACATGGTTCAATCCATGATAGAGTTTGCTAGTCTGCCTATTTCAGGGTTATACTTACTGACTACTTGTTTTACTCTGAAAATGTTCTGAGTAAATCTGCCATAAAGACTCCATATAAGATATGATTAAGCATAGACCTAGACTCTTTCACCTTCGAATTTTGGGGTTGATCGGCCTATATCATAGATTTGCACATAGATAAACTTGGATCCTGATCCAATAGGTATTTAAGGATAATTAATTCTATCATACTAAAGAACATGAGATGTTCTTCAGCAATAGGACATTCCTTTTGGAAAAAAGTTTTTTAAAGAAGGAACTGATGCATGTCAAGTTGAACTAGAAGAAGTTTGACCGATATAAAAGAACCGACATAATCTAGTAAACCTACAAAATCGAATTTGATTAGATCAAACTCGAAGCCCATTAAAGTGTCATCTTTAAGAAGATTCGATAGAGTACTGCATTAGTCGGATAGATACTTCAGTATCTAGATTCGAAATGACGATCCTGTTGAGCTCGATGAGAACAACAAGGATTCGATTATCTATAGGGATACAATGCAGTGGCCTGACTCTGAGAAGTGGCTTGGAGCCATATGATCCAAATTGAAGTCTATAAAAATCAATGGTATATGGACATTAGTTGATTCATCTGAAGGAATAAAATTTATTGGATGTGAATGGATTTTTAATAGGATCAGAGTAGTGCAAACGGAAAGGTAAAGACCTGTAAAGCCCATTTGAGTATCATCTCAGAGTTTGAACATACGTTCTGAACGTATATCTTTGTTATGAACAAAGATAAATCCTATATTTATAATTGGGCAAAATATTTTGTAGTGTTATTTCTTATGATGTTTGAGGATGAAATTCTCTTAATCAAAAATAACATTCCAATATTATAAGAAATAAAGATTTAGCTATCATCTTTTTTTTTCATGTACGAGATTAGACATGGTATACTCACTGGAGGTAGTGAGCAGATATCAGTTTGATTCAAATGAGAACCACTGAAAGATTGTATAGACAATTCTTAAGTATTTGAAAAATATTGAGGTTCAGTGACTCAAATATGGAAGTACTGACTTAAAACATATAAATATTTTAATTTCAGTCAAAATAAGATGACAATAAGAGAATGTCGGATCATATCCTAATTGTAGGAGCAATCTGCTAGAAGAATTTCAAGCAGTATACTTTAGCCTATTCAATTAGTGATGTAGAGTACATCATGGTATATGATGCTGCCATATAAGCTACGCAATTGCTGAGGTTCATTAGCGGTTTGGAGTGGCACCCTTCACCAATGGTCCAGTCCTATTATAGCACTGGAGCCATAGCTCAGGCTAAAAAACTAAAGGACAAGTATATTCTACATCGCTTTCACCTTAGATATTAGATTTGGATAACGTCGATCTTTAGAAGATCAATATAAAAGGAGAACTTGATCAACCCATTTGCTAAAACCTCGGAACTAAGGAGTTCTACGAACTCAAGTGGAAGATAAGATATTTCATATCGTTCTGATTGGCTTTAGTCCAAGTGAGAGTTATTGAAAAATATATTCTAAAGTCAATCATCTAAGTGGTAGATGATTGAAATTAGTATATGAATTATCAAATAATAATAGTTATTTGGCTGATTCATCATAAAAGTTCTATTTTTCTTAAATGAACTTCTAAATTATGATGAAGTTCTTAGAACCATAATCAATCAATAAAGGAGGATTTATCGGATGGTTCTTAAATTGTTCACAACCATATGATAAGTTATTAACAAGGATGATAACTTATTGAGTGTGGATCATTTTATGCCATATGCGTTGGTTGCCCTCATAACCAAGTGATGTGGAGACACTGATATGGCATCCAGATGAGATGTAGGAGTACATCTACATTGTACGTGATCAATGTAGTACTCTACTATCAAGAGTAGCTAGCTAAGGCCAATAGGTATAAGTATCCCTCCGATCTGAGATCACCATGGTGACTTGCAAGCAATTTACTGTGCTTTAGTGCCGGACTGTCTGTATTTCTATATAGGTTCAAAAGATTTTTGGGTACGGTCAAGTACTTGTTAAGTTGGTGTGTGAGTTAAGATAGAATTGACCACTCCTGATTAATTTCAGAAAGAGAATGACTCATTGTATTTTAATTTAGCAAAACCTAGGCCTGGGTAATTCTCGTGAGGAGTCACGGGATTTGAAAAATTTTGAGATACAATAGAGATGACTTATATGAGTGTTTGACAGTGTACTCGAAGTCATCTTGAGCATTATTAGTCAAATGGATGAATTATATGGTAACCATGGGCCAGGATTCTAGGAATGTTGCTTTGCATATATTCAACCTATCCGGACGTCGGGTACTATTGCTAGATGATCATTTTGATTGGTATAGGAATCGATTTCTATGCTACCAACTTAGGTTTGAACTTATGAGATCATACACATTAGAGCTTATAATCTGATCAGATGGTTAATCAATGATTGAGAATCGTTCTAAGGTCAATCCATCAATATAATTGATATTTGACCTAATGCAAATGTTGTAGGAGGATCGATTAGCAATTAGATTGCTAATTGGCTCAATTTAATTAAGCAATCAAGCTGAGATCAAGTATAATTAAATTAGATTTAATTAAAATTAATTTGGATTTAATTAGATTAAGTCTAGTTGGTTTATTGGATAAGCAAATAGCAAGAAAGAACAATTCCTTATTTGACTAGGACTTGGGTGCACATAATTGACTTAGGATTTAAATCAGATTTAAATCTTGATATAATCTGATTTAATTGAGCTCCTAGTTGGACTAAGATCATTGTTAATTAGGTTATATTTAATTTAATTTAAATAAGATTTAAATTAAGTTTAAAACTATTTTGATCTAATCAAATAAGAGAAGTTCTAGTTGGACTGGAACTCTCTCTCTCTTTCTCTTGCGCCTAATAAAGCCAACGCCCACTTATTAATTCCCATGCCTAAGAAAGCTTCTTCATGCCTCATATTTCTGGTTATTTGGAATATGTTTTCACTTGGGCAAAACTAGAAAGAGGTTAGGATTTATTTTCTACTTGGAAGAGTCCCCTTTGACCTAAACTCTTCCCTCCTCTTGTGCGCCCACTTTTCCCACGCCATGTTTTTTGTTCCACCCTTTCTTCGCTTGCTTTTATCATGAGTTTCAGATTTTTCATGCCAAGAAATTAGTTGGACGCCCCCTTAACTACCTTATTTGAAGGGTTTGACTAGATCTTTGACCTAGTTTTTGACTCTTGTATGGTGGCTCCTATTTGATAGGAGAGGGCATCAAAAATGTTAGGATTCCACATGAAGAAGGCAGAAGAAAAGGGCTAGAGGGCGTGGGGTTTTGGGCTTCTACATCCTTGGAAGAAAAGTCTTCATTAAGACATGAAAAGTTCATGTCTTGATAAAGACAAAGGTAAGAGAAAATGTCTTCTCTCATTATTTTCTTTCATGGTTTATAATAAGCATCATAAATTTATCAATAAAAGTATTAATTTATTAATTAATTTATATTAATTTTTAAAAATTATTAATCAATTTATATATAATTTTTGAAAAATTCATATTTTTATTAATTAAAAAATTAATTAAAAAATAATAAAAATTAAAAAATAAAATTTTATCATTAATAAAAAGAGATCATTTTTTTGATCACAACAAAATAAATTTCAAGTAAAATAGAGCTAAAACGAAAAAGATATAAATTTTTAAAGATATAAAATAAATAAAAATTAAATAAAAAAAAGAAAATGGCTCAGCCGGCTCCGCAAGCCGAAGCCAAGCCAAGCCATCAAAGCCGACTCAGCCGTTGAAGCCATCAGCCGGTCCACGATCTAGGCGTGGACCGCCAGCTCAGCAAATTCCGGCGAATCAGAGATTGCCACGTGGTGGACCTAGACCCCTTAAGGGTCTACAGAAATTTATCGCGGCTCACAAGGGTAATTTAGTCTTTTCGTCCGACAACAGCGGCGCTGATTGGTTGCGGTGTGCGGTGTGGCCGATCCATGCGGTCCATGGGAACAGTTATTGCGCGATCGGACGGATGTGGTTGTTTGCGGTTGTTTGCGGTCAGGATCGGACGGCTGTGGTTGATTTCCGAATTTTATTCAAATACATCACGCGGATCACCATCGGATCGGCAGCGCTCGATCCAGGCGATGATCCGACGGTCCAGAATGCTGCCGGCGGTGATCAAGACTCCCGAAGCGCATGATTTGCGGCCAGATTTCCTCGATCAAGCGTGATCCAACGGCTAGAATTTAATCTGACCCGATCTGAGCTTATCTACATCCGATTTTGATGATTTTTGGACCGTTGGATTTCTATTGAACGGCTGGATTTTATCAGATTTATCAGAGTCATATCAGAGCTATTTTGATTCAAATTTTATCCAAATTTCTTTTATATTTTGATGATTACAAAGGCTATTAGTCCCATATTGCCTTTAGAAAAAATATCCAGCCCTCCTAGCTCTATAAAAAGGACCCCAGGCCATCAGAAATCAATATCTCCGATCAAGGTGAAGCTTTGGTACAGGGCGAAGCCAGGCTATGGGTTAAAGGCTGCTTCGAAGCAACGGGTGCCGAGAAGAAGAGCCGAGCTTCTACACCATCTTTCTGCCAATGCCGATCCAAGATCAGAGATCAGGCTATTTTATTTTATTTTTTTCTTTTTAAATTTTATGTATTTAAATTCTAAAATTTTAATTAATAAAAATTTTATTTTTGCATTTTAATTTCTTGCTTTTTATTTTTATTATAATTTAATTTCTATATTTTAATTATTATTTTTTATTTTATTGCAAGTAGATGCTAAGATCTAACCAATAGATCTTAGTACCAAGTTTAAATTTCCTGCATCTTTTAATTTTTAATTTTCCGACTTCACTTTTGATTCCAAAAACTCAAATTCTTTTTTTTTTTTTTTTCAAAAAAAAATCAAAGATTTCAAATCTAAAAACACTACCTTCCCTGTGGATTCGACCCGACTCACTACTATCTACGCATTTTCAATGATTTTAAGAAGTCGGATTAAACTGATAAACACGGTGTCTTAACGACAGCATCGCGTCCCTATCAAGTTTTTGGCGCCGTTGCCGGGGAAGGCACGGATATTAAATTTTTGATCTCTTTGATTTTTCTATAAATAAATTATAAATAAAATTTTTATTTTCTTTAATATTGCTTACTAATTTTTTTTATTATTTTGTAGAAAAAAAAAAGAATAAAAAGAATCAGAAGTTTTGCCTGGTGAGATCAATCCTAACCCTAGTTCCTCTTTCCTTTTTATTTTATTTATTTATTTATTTTATTTTTAAATTAATTTAAAAAAATATTCATTTAAACCTAATTAAAAGCCTCATGATAAGATTAGAAACCCTAACTGTTTAGAGCATGCATCATATTAGTTTTATTTTTATCTTTATTTTTATTTTTATTTTTTTTGGTGATTGCTGGAGGCAAGGTAAGCCTTTCAGAATTTAATTAGTTGCATGCATCTAGTTTAAATTGCATAAAACCCTTTGATTGAATTTTTTTTTTTTGTGCATATTCATATTAAATCAAATTAAGGGCACAACCCAATTAAACAAGATAAGGTGGGGATTTGATCACCCTTCCTTAGCCCACAAACAACCAACCAACATCCTGCATTGACCTAAGCCTTTAATTTTAAAATCAATTAGACATCAACCCTAGGAACTCGAGCTCAATAGGATAAGGAATCCTAAGAGTTGAACCTGGTTAGGATAAGTTAATTTGACTGGTGTCTAGGAAAGTGGTTCAGGGACGACTGCGCCCGAAGGAAGGTGGTTTCTAATTGGTTCCGTTCGCTTACCTGGCCAAGCACAATTGGTGTCTAAGGCAAGCAACGGGGGGACTCCCACCGAACCTTACACTTACCTGGCTAGTTGATTGGCTAATCCTACACTTGGAGGGCTTGAAGGTGACCTTGGCAGTTAGGAGCTGTCTAGATCTAGGATAACCCTTAGTCAGGATTGATTGACCAACTTGATTGCTAACCAACATCAAATCCTAATTAAACCTTAATTCTTCTCTTTCTTCTTAGTTCTAGGACTCCTTAGGACCTCTTCTTTAGAACTCTTCTTTCTTTCTTCTTTCTTTCTCCTCTAATAAAAAAATAAAATAAAATAAAAATTAAAAATTAAACTAACTAACTAAAAATTAATAAAAATTAAATTAAATTAAATTAAAATTAATAAATAAAAATAATTAAAAAAATTAATTTTTAATATAATAAAATAATAATAATAATAATAAATAAAAAAATTAATTTTTTTTTTAAACCATACATTAGGGTTACACTAATACATGCATGGTAGGAAATCACTTTTTCTGATTTAGTTGAACTTAATTGAATGGTTGATTCACATTAAACATAATAATCAAATGGCTAATATGAAATCTAATAGTCCAAAAATTAGATAAAGTTGACCTTCTTGATCAGAAAATAGATCAACTCCTAACCCTAGGTCAACAATCTCCTGCACAATTCACATCATCTTCTAATTATCAGGAGAATTATTCAATCTGTGCTAGTCCAACCCATCATGTAAGTGAATATCCTATGACTGCACAGTTTCCATATTTTATCCAAGAACAAGTTCAAGCTACTCAAGGATACTCCAAATTGATTAATGATCCATTTTCAAATTCATATAATTCAGATTGGAGTAACTTTAATTTTTCTTGGACATCCCAACAGACTCAGGCTCAGACCCAAATTTCACTTGAGCAAAATTATCAAAATTATGCCTATAATAATGGTCAGCCTAGTCAGTTTAACCAGCCATCATATTATAATCAGCCTTCATACCCACCTCCTCAACAGACCAATCTAGCTGATGATAGATTTAACCAACTTCAACAATTAATTCTAACTCAACAGCAATCTATCGCCAGACTAGAAGCTCAAATAGGATAATTAGTTGAGTCTAACATGAGGAGAGAACTAGATCAACTACCGAACCTACCAATTTCAAATAACCCACCTAATGACCACCAACCACCTGGATTAAATTATCAATCTAATGTTTCATCTAAGAATCTCCAATTTGAGAATACCAAAGTAATTCCTGAACTTAAAAGCTATAGGATTCTTATGGACCCATACCAAGACCAGGTGAGAGAGGCTAGTACTGATGCTAGCCAAAATAAAAATTTAGAGGAACTGGTTAGTACTGAGACTAACCACATAGAAGAACCCAAGCCAGGAATTAGTACTGATGCTAGTTCCAGTTTAAATGAGATAGAAATAAGGGAAAAGAGAATAGATGATTTACCCGAGACTTATAAACCTAATGTCCTATTCCCTTCAACCCTAGAAGCTGGTTCTTCTTATAAAAATCAAAAGGCATGTAATGAAATGTCAATGGAGTTGTTTAAGCAGGATCACATTAATTTACCTCCAGAATTAAAACCGCCTTTAGTCACCATTCCAGCACCCATTGAATCAAACTTAACTCCTAAAACTCCATTCATGAGCATTTTAGAAGAACAAATAGGAGTAATTCTTAATAAACATGGGTCTGAGAATGGAATCATAAAATATATCCCAAAAATTAACAGTGAATATATCAATAATGGGATTAAAAATAAAATCAACTTTCTGAGATTGGCAATCCAAAACCATTGGAATTTGTCAATCCAATATTCGACACAGGATAGTGAGCTACATTGTGTCTGGCTGAAGACGGTAAACTTAGCGCTTGTTGGGAGGCAACCCAATATTTAGTTTTTATCTAATTTATCTTTTTATTTTTTTTTTAGGATAATTTGAATAAGTTGGAGGGAGAGCTCAAATTTGTAAAGGCATGTGCTGGACCAAAAAAAAATAAATAACTGAGTTAGGTGTATTCTTCCATGTTCTTTATTACATCCTTTATTTTTTCTTCTCCATTGAGGACAATGTCGATTAAGTTGGGGGGAGAGAAAAATAAAATTTTTTTTTAAAATTTTAAGTCCTCGAAAAAGTTAGTATTTAGTATTTAGATACTTGATTATGCTTAAGAATCGAATTAAACTAAGCATTTTTAAAAAAAAATTGATGCACAGATCAGAGAATCTATGAGATATTGAGGAATCAAGTATTAAGAAAATTCAATAAAGAGTTAAGTCCAGAACATAAAAAAAATTTTCTTGGAGCATTTCTAATTATTTCTACTAGCATCAAAGAAAAGTCTACTTTTTATAGGCTTGTGTAGGGTAACTATACGTTTCTTCATATAAAAATTTATTTTAATAAAATAGTTTCCAAGTACTTCTCACTGAGTAACCGGGCCTCTTTGCCTAAGCAAGCATTGAGTTTCGCGTCAAAAGGTGGGAAGGGCAAAGAAGCTCGTTGTAAAGCTAGTCTTAACTCGTAGCCTATTTGATTCGAGCTAGTAAGCCCGAGGGGTATTCTATACCTAGTGCCCTAAAGCCAACTGGTTTGGGAGTCATTGGCCCAAGACTCGCTACATGGATCAAATAGAAAGCTTAAGGAGTTAAGACACTCAATAGTGGTACAACGTTAAAAAAAAAAAAAAAAAAAAAAAAAAATTGGTTTCCCACCGAGTAACCGGGTCCCGTTGCCTAAGTAAGCAATGATATTCGCATCAAAAAGTGGGCAATGTGAAAATAAAAATTAATAAATGAAGGATGGAAGTAGCAATACACCTGCCTATATGAAAGTTTAGACAAATCAGAGATAAAAGTGGAATAATTTAGAAAAAGTTCTGAAAAATTTAATGTTCTTTACTTAATTTTTCTATTGATAAGTATTAATACCCCAATGATATATCTCATTTAAGCTCTACTGAATATCAATGGCCATTTTGAAAATTGCTTAGGTAAAATTCGAAACTCTAAAGTTAAAAGGTATTTAAAACTAAATTCTTTCTTTACTCGAGGACGAGCAAAGCTTAAGTTGGGGGGTGTGATAAGCATCATAAATTCACCAATAAAAGTATTAATTTATTAATTAATTAATATTAATTTTTAAGAATTAATAATCAATTTATATATAATTTTTGAAAAATTCATATTTTTATTAATTAAAAAATTAATTAAAAAATAATAAAAAATAATAAAAATTAAAAAATAAAATTTTATTATCAATAGAAAGAGCTCATTTTTTTGATCACAACGAAATAAATTTCAAGTAAAACGGAGCTAAAATGAAAAGATATGAATTTTTAAAAATATAAAATAAATAAAAATTAAATAAAAAAAGAAAATGGCTCAGCCGGCTCCGTAAGCCGAGCCACCAAGCCAAGCCAAGCCATCAAAGCCGACTCAGCCGTTGAAGCCATCAGCCGGTCCACGATCCAGGCGTGGACCGCCAGCTCAGCAAATTCCGGCGAATCAGAGATTGCCACGTGGTGGACCTAGACCCCTTAAAGGGTCTACAGAAATTTATCGCGGCTCACAAGGGTAATTTGGTCTTTTCACTCCGACAACAGCGGCTCTGATTGGTTGCGGTGTGCGGTGCGGCCGGTCCACGCGGTCCATGGGAACAGTTATTGCGCGATCGGACGGATGTGGTTGTTTGCGGTCAGGATGGATTGCGGTCAAGATCGGACGACGATGGTTATTTCCAGGCTTGATTCAAATTCATCACGCGGATCACCATCGGATCCAATGGCTCGAAAAATCCAGGATGATGATCCGACGGTCCAGAACACTGCCGGCGGTGATCAAGACTCCCGAAGCATGATTTGCGGCCAGATTTCCTCGATCAAGCGCGATCCAACGGCCAGAATTTAATCCGACCCGATCTGAGCTTATCTGCATCCGATTTTGATGATTTTTGGACCGTTGGATTCCTATTGAATGGCTGGATTTTATCAGATTTATCAGAGTCATATCAGAGCTATTTTGATTCAAATTTTATCCGAATTTTTTTTGTATTTTGACGATTACAAAGGCTATTAGTCCCATATTGCCTTTAGAAAAAATATCCAGCCCTCCTAGCTCTATAAAAAGGACCCCAGGCCATCCAGAAATCAACATCTCCGATCAAGGTGAAGCTTTGGTACAGGGCGAAGCCAGGCTATGGGTTAAAGGCTGCTTCGAAGCAACGGGTGCCGAGAAGAAGAGCCGAGCTTCTACACCATCTTTCTGCCAATGCCGATCCAAGATCAGAGATCAGGCTATTTTATTTTTTTTTTTTAAATTCTTATGTATTTAAATTTTAAAATTTTAATTAATAAAAATTTTATTTTTGCATTTTAATTTCTTACTTTTTATTTTTATTATAATTTAATTTCTATACTTTAATTATTACTTTTTATTTTATTGCAAGTAGATGCTAAGATCTAATTAGTAGATCTTAGTACCAAGTTTAAATTTCTATATTTTTTAATTTTTAATCTTCCGACTTCACTCCTAATTCCAAAAACTCAAATCCTTTTTTTTTTCAAAAAAAATCAAAGATTTCAAATCTAAAAACACTACCTTTCCTATGGATTCAACCCGACTCACTGCTATCTACATATTTTCAATGATTTTAAGAAGTCGGATTAAATTGATAAACACGGTGTCTTAACGACAACATCGCGTCCCTATCAGTTTATGTTCTTAATTTTTCTTTATGATTTTTATATGATAAATATCTAAGAGAGAGAAAGTGAGATGGCATGAGGATCCGTGCTTCAAGGTGTTGGAGCATAGTGATCATCGTTGGATATGATTTGATCATATCCTGATGAGAGAAAAAGAAAAGAAGAATATCTTCTCTTGGGATTTCTTTGAGAACCCTTCTTCTCTATATTTTTTATAAAAATTTTCTATGACAAAATTAGAGATATTAGATTAAAATCTTAGAAAAAATCCTAGAGAAGAAAGCCTCCTCTTGTCCTAACATAGAGATGTTTCAAGACATCAATTGTTGATGTCCTGAAGGAGAAGATTTATCTTCTCTTAAAATTTATTTATTTTTTATTTTTATTTTTAAATTTTTAGAAGATCCAAGGGTTGGATTTCTTTCTTATTCCTTCTCATGTTCTTCGCCTCTTGAAGTGTCCAAGAGATTCGAAGAACATATATTTTATTAACCATCAGAAGAGATCCATGAGAAGCTAGCACTTCAAGCAGATTTTTATTCGACGAACCTTCAATCTATATTGTAGGTTCGTGTGGATCACTTATAGAGATCGGATGCGTATGCGGCTTTAAAAGCAACAATAAAAATTAATCATGGAGTTCTCAACCCGTGCAAAGATAAGAGATCTGATCTCTGGTAACCTAGATATGATCTATGGTTAGATCTAGAATTATTCTAGATCTAGATATTGATATAATCAATACCACTTATGATTAATTTAATTTTATATTTATATTTGTATCATGACATGTTATAGATCCTTGATGTAGGGTTTTATAATCTGATTACATGCATATTGTAGATTAAACTGTTTAATCTATGTGTTGCCCAAGGATGGCTACCCAAGAGGGGGTGAATTGGATATTTAAATTTTAAACTTATCATGTAAGTAGATTGATCTAATTAAATACCAACAAATAAGCTATATAATGTGCAGTGAATAAAAGCAATAGAGCAAAAGCATACAATCATAAATGCACAAATTTTATAGTGATTCGATGCCAACCTCAGCACCTACGTCCGCTCCCCAAGTATATCCCTTGAAAATTCAACTATAATTCTCAATAAAAATTATAGTCTGATTATTTTTCAAACTCAGAATCAAATTCAGTTGATTTTTTCTAGCTCATCAATCGAGATCATGCATGATTATTTTTTAGATTCATAATTTATCTAGTTGATTTTTTTTGGATCACCAACCAAAACCTTATAAGTGATTATTTTTCTCTAGGCTAACAATCAATTCCGATTGATTTTATCCTTGACTCACTAATCAAACCAATATAATGTCCAACTCAAGGCTTGGACCAACCCAAGTTTCTCACCTCAAGAAACTTGAAATAAAATATAAAATTATAATTTAAAACAAACCCCTTTGAAGCACAAGAAAAAATAATCTAAGTTGCTTTGCTTGTAAGGTTGATTTCTTCTCCTTGAATGAATGAGAGATTGTGAGGCTTCTTGATTCTCTTCACTCTTACTCTCACTTACTTGATGTTTTGTAGTAGAAGGACAAAGGATCACTCTGAAAAATAACTCCTTTCTTCTTTTCAGCTCACTCCTTAGCTTTCTCAAATAATACTCAATATATTCTCTAACTTTTTAATACTCCAAGTATTTTATTATATATTTTAGAGATTTTTTACTATTACAAGTCACTAACATAGGCTTCTAAAAGTGATCTATCCATTGGAGAAGAGAAAATAGTCGTTGGAAAGCTTGTGGGATGAAAAAACTGTAGTTTTAAAAATTAGCCGTTCCAGGTACTGGGTCGGCTCAGTTTTAGATTGGGTTAGCTTAATCTCACTGGATCGGCTTAGTTTATAGCTGGATCGGCTCAGTCCCTTGGGTCTTGAAAATTTTACTTTCTGTGTTTTCTGTCTTCTGTTTCTATTAAGACTGGATCAGCTCAGTTCCAAACTGGATCGGTCCAGTTTGCGTGCCATGCGTGCTAAAGATAGTTTGTGATCCTTTTTTCTTCAAATAATTTGTAGGCTAGACTTGCCTTTTTGACTTGATTTTATCTTCATTAAGATGTCGAGTTTAAAGTTTCGAAACTATATATTCTCATAAACATAGTTAGACTTTATAACTTATACTCAAAACTCTTTATCATCATCAAAATCAATCTTTCGATTAATAATCTCCTTCTTTTTTATGATGACAAAACTTTTAAGTATATGCAAATAATATGTAGTAAATTTCTAAAAGATTACATGTTTAAAAAGTATAAAACTAAACAATAAGAACATACTTCATTCTAATTAAGCTCAAGCACATACTCAATAATAACTCTCTCCTTTTTTGACAATATCAAAAAGAACAACTCAAAAGAAGGTGATTAATAAAATCAACAGAGTAAATTCTTCTTTAATAGTCCAAAATTATTAAATTCTTCCTTAATATTATAGTCGATTGAGTTCAATTTTTATTCAAAATTTGCTTCCCCTTACTATATGCCATATTTCTTAATTCCATTTCTTGCTTACTCTTGATCAATTTTATATCTTATAACTAAATTAAAATTATATTATGAAAAAAAACATCACAAGATTTTGAGTAATTTAATATATTAAATTCACTTTCTTTATTTATCAAATTCTCTTCCCCTTTTTGTCATTATAAGTATTTGCTATAATTCAAGGTACCAATTGAGTTTGAAAGTATTTTTTAAGCAGTTCAGCTTATTGAACAAATATGTTAATGATTCAAATTATTCTTAAACTTTAATAATGAAAGTTCATAAATTAATTTTATTCAATATATCTTCAATCATAATCAATTATAATAACATCATCAAAATCAACAAGATAAATATTGAGTCATTTGACATCTAATTGGTGGGATGATAATCAATCAAATCAACTAAGATCAAAATATAAGATTATTGCAAGCTTTGAGAGATCATCAAAATTTATTAATTTATTAAATTTTTGATAATACATGAAAACTATTCAAATTGAGGAATCATAATATACATACATGTTAATGGATCATCAAAATAAATTTAACAATAATTGGTGGTGTGATGTCAAAATAAGTTTAGCTTTTATCAAGTATCATCATCTATCCACTTTCATTTTCAAAGCATCCATAGAAATTTGCTCTTTTTACTTCATTGGATGCTTGGAGAACCTACAAAATCATTTGCTAATCTTTAGTACTCAAGTCATCTTGGATCCATTGAGGTTAGAGCACACGGTTCCTTTTAGAATCTAAATTTATTTAATTAAAGTATAGCCAATTCTTTTAGTGTTATATTCTAAAATTTTGTGGCCTACTCTATCACATTTGAAACATGTAATTAAATGATTTTTAGATGAAGCTTTGCTAAACATGTTATTCACAAATTTTTATTTTCTCAAAGGATTATATCCAATTCCAGCTTTATCGAAAATAGCTTTTTGATTGATTAAAATAGATTGAAGCTTTTGAGAGCCAATTGTAAACTTGTTAAGCATAGGCTTCAATTTTTCAATCTCTTTTCTTAAGTTTGTATTTTCTTCCAAAAAAGATTTTTCAGAGTTTAAAAAACTTTCTTTTTCTTTAGCAAATGAATTTTTTTTCATGAAAATCTTTTTTTCAATTAAAAGTTTATTCTTTTCTTCAACTAAAGATTTTTTAGATTTAAGAAGTACTTCTTTTTCCTTAGTCAAAGCATTATTTTCTTTCAAAATATCTTTTTTTTTAATTAAAAAATTATTCTTTTCATTAACTAAAAGAAGATTTGATTTCTTTAATTCTTTGTTTTCAATCCTATCTTTTTGTATTCATTCATTAGATCATTGAAGGCTTGAAACAACTCATCAAAAGTAAAATCAAAAGGATTTTCAAGGTTTACCTCATCATCATTGGCCATGAGGTAAGGATTTGTAATTCTTTCTTCCTTTTTTTCATTTCTCTTTTCTTTACTTTGCTTTTCTTTAATCAATGCTTTCTTTTTCTTTTGTTTCTTCTTCTTTTTCTTCTTTTCATCTCATGAGCCATGAGACATATGTTGGGGTGAGCTTGCTTATTTTCTTGAAATATTGGTTTTTCTTTTTGATTTGCTTTTCCATAAGTCATTTTTAATTTCTTTCATATTTGATTTATTGAAATACATGAAAAAATTGCATTAAACTCATTAATATCTAAGGAGCAATAAAGCATGTTCATGACCTTGGCATTTAGTTGGGCCATCACTTTATCATGCTTGATCAATGCATTATGGGTGTGTGAGCCATCAATAATAATTTTTCATAAATTATAGTCATGTGCTTGTATAAATATTTTTATCCTATCTTTCCAATAGATAAAATTTGAGTCATTAAAAAGTGGGGGTCTATCTATGGAATGGTCTTCATTAAACAAAGAATCTATTTAGATTGCTTATATTTTTAGCTCTTGATGGTTAGGTCAATAACTAATAATAGAGCACCTACTTTGATACCACTTGTTGCCCAAGTATAGCTACCTAAGAGGAGGATGAATTGGATATTTTAAATTTTAAACTTATGATGTAAGTTGATTGATTTAATTAAATACCAACAAATAAGCTATGTAATGTGCAGTGAATAAAAGTAATAGAGCAAAAGCGTATAATCACAAATACATGAATTTTATAGTGCTTTGGTGCCAAACTCAGAATCTACGTCCACTCTCCAAGTATACTACTTAGGAATTCAACTATAATTCTCAACAAGAATTATAGTCCGATTATTTTTTGAACTCACAATCAAACCTAGTTAGTTTTTTTTGGCTCACCAACCAAAATCATACACGATGATTTTTCAGACTCACAATCAATCCAATTGATTTTCTCTGGATCATCAACTAAAACCTCATAAGTGATTATTTTTCTTCAGGCTAATAATCAACTTCGATTGATTTTATCCTTAGCTCATCAATCAAACCAATACAACGTCCAACTCAAGGCTTGGACCAACCCAAGTTTCTTATCCCAAGAAACTTGAAATAAAATATAAAATTACAATTTAAAATAAACTCTTTTGAAGCATAAGAGAAGACAATCTAAGTTGCTT
Organism: Cocos nucifera; assembly: GCA_006176705.1. Classification (NCBI taxonomy): domain Eukaryota; kingdom Viridiplantae; phylum Streptophyta; class Magnoliopsida; order Arecales; family Arecaceae; genus Cocos; species Cocos nucifera. The sequence continues at coordinate 1,794,941 of QRFJ01000200.1, read as the reverse complement.
TGCTTGTAAGGTTGATTTCTTCTTCTTGAATGAATGAGAGATTGTGAGGCTTCTTGATTCTCTTCACTCTTTCTCTCACTTACTTGAGGATGTTTTATATTAGAAAGATAAAGGATTACTCTGAAAAATAACTTCTTCTTTCTTCTTTTCAGTTCACTCCTTAGCTTTCTCAAATAATACTCAATATACTTTCCAAAACTTTTTTTTAATGCTTCAAGTATTTTTTTTATATATTTCAGAGATTTTCTACTATTACAAGTCACTAACATAGGCTTCTAAAAATAATCTAGCTGTTGGAGAAGAGAAAATAGCCATTGAAAAGCTTGTGGGATGAAAAAACTATAGTTCTGAAAACTAGCTATTACGGGCATTGGGTCGGCTTAGTTTCAGACAGGGTTGGCTCAGTCCTACTGGGTCGGCTTAGTTTATATCTGAGTCAGCTCAGTCTTCTGAATTTTAAAAATTTTACTTTTTGTGCTTTCTGTCTTCTATTTCCACTGAGATAGGTTAACTCAGTTTCAGACTGGATTGGCCTAGTTTGTATGCCATGCATGCCAAAGATAGTTTGCGATCCTTTCTTCTCCAAATAATTTATAGGCTAGACTCGTCTTTTTGACTTGATTTTATCTCCATTAAGATATCAAGTTTGAAGTTTCGAAACTACACATTCTCATAAATATAGTTCGACTTTATAACTTATACTCAAAATTTTTTATCATCATCAAAATTAATCTTTGGGTCAATACTATATCTTTCGCTGTTTTATTTCAAAAAAAAAATTAAAATTTATGCATGAAATCCTACATGTTTCCCAACAAGTCTCTCATTACTTTTCTTAGACACTAATTAAATTGGTTAGGTAAGCTAACGGAACCAATTAGATAACTATCTTTCTTCAGAATGTGATCTCTGAATCACTTACCTTAGACACCAATCAAATTGACTAACCTTAATCCGGTCCAACTCTTAAGATTTCTTATTCTAGTGATCTCGAGTTCCTAGGGCCAACGTCTAATTGATTTTAAGAATTAAGGTTAGGTTATGCAGAAGCTAGGAAGTGATTTATGGGATAAGAAAGGATGACCAAATCCCCATTTTATCTTGGTTAATGGGTTGTGCCCCTAAAATATTTTATAGATATGTAATGCAAGAGATTAAGATGTCCAAATTAATTGATACAATCAAAATTGTTGACCCCATGATTGATTTTAGTGATCACTAAATTTTAAATTTTTATGTATCTAACCATTTCACTACTACAAAAAAGGACTATAGCAGCAGTTTGTAACCGCTGCCGTAGTCCAAAAAATCACTACCATAGACTATGACAGTGATTTTCTAACCACTGCTACTGCAGTCGTCGCCGTAGCTCTATGGCAGTGATTGTTGCAATGGTTGTTGCAGTGGTTGTTAGAATCACTGCCATAAATATTCTATTATAGTGGTTTATAAATCGCTGCAATAGATCGACCTATAGCAGTGGTTATGTAATCGCTGTCATAAATTATCGATCTATGGTAGCGATTACATAGCCGCTGCCATAAGTTATCTAAAGCAGCGGTTATATAACCGCTGCCATAGGTCTAATGCAGCAATTGACACCATTTGCATCAGAAATCTATGGTAGCAGTTGGCACGGATATGGCAATGGTTATAAAACCACTACCATAAATCTTGAATAATTAAAAAAATAAAATTTTTATTTTTTATATATTTTATCAAATAAATATAGATATATAATATAAAAAAATATAATAAATATAAAAATTATTCTAAAATGCTAAAATTTTATTATTGAATAAAATTTATTATAATATTTTTTAAAAAAAATAAAATACATCAAAAGTCTCCTAAATTTACATCATCGTCATCGTCGTCGTCGTCGAAAGTCGGAGCCGAAGTTGGAGCTGGAATGTGGGCCAATATATCCTCGAAACCCGTAACTTCAAAACATGCATTGAGCATCGACATCATATCTCTCATGATGTCCTCTAGATGAGATGCATGCTTCTCAGCCCGATCTACCCACGTCGCAGCATGATCTGTCCATGCCAATGCCTCCTCAAGCTCCTCTCGGTTGACGACATTAGAAGTCTATGAGAAGACACTCACCTCAGATTAGTAGCTCGTCGACATGTGTTCGGGTCTGCATCAGATCCTCCCAGAGTGCTTAGGCCTCAAGACCTGAGACAGATGGTCATGGAGCCCAGAGGTATCTGAGTTCTCGCTCGCTCGCGCATCTAACCGATTCTATAATTATAAATTAAAATAAAATTTTATAAAAAATGCTATAATACTAATCATATATACTAATATATTTAATACTAATAAAAATATGTTCAATCACGATATTTATCGGCCTGTCCGTCTTGTCCGTACAGCTGGATCGAAAGATCTCGCTAAGACTGAACATCACTTTATCTCTCACTAGCTATAATAAAGAATAAATTTATCAAAAGATGATAAAAAATATGAATTTAATTTATCTAGTAAGATTTAGAATTAATTACTTTTTTATGTACACGACTGACCATAGACTCACGGCCTAGAGTGTGCGTATACTCCTAGGCTACACGGTTCTCCTGGTTCTGATGGAAGGTTGCCTAATAAGTATTCAAATAAATAATAAATATTTAAAAATATTTAAATAAAATTTTAAGCATATTAAAAAATTTAAAAATTAGAAATTTTATCTCAAACTTCTAGCTCCTCCAGTGTTTAACCATCCTCTCCCACTGACTCGGAGGATAGTCTTGTATCCAAGAAACAAGCTCCTTTAGAATATCTCATCGATGTTCGAGCCATCTTCTATGGAGCATGACCTTATAATCCTGGTATAATTTTTTGATCTTCTTTAGTCGGACATCTCGAGCCCTCTCGTGATCGAGAAAGTCGTATCTCCTCTGCACAAATTTATCAAAAATTAGTTATAAAATTATTCTAATCAAACATATATAGTGTAAACATATAAAATGCATAAATATAATTAAGATGCATGTACTTACCCATATCTCCTTTCATACTCGATTTTTGATGGCAGCATCCATCAAACATCAGTCTCTGGGCTCTACGAGAATGATGTCCGACCGCCTCATAAGCACTATAAAAAAGGAATGCATCTCCCGCACGATCTCTCCTATCGACCTCTCCTCTGCATCATACTGCACCATCACCTGATGCTGACAATTCCACACGTGTGCCATATGTGTGGGACCGCAAAATATCCGACTGAATGATGCACCTACAATACAAATATGTTATGTAAATATATAAGTGTACAAATACTATATAAAAAATAAAGTTGTGCTAATATAATAAAAATATACACCTAGATGCCTGCGATGGTAGAGGCTCAGCTGTCGATGGAGTAGATGCCGTCGGTGGAGTAGATGCTGTCAGTGGAATAGATACCGACGATGGAGGTCCCTGAGCAGTCAATGTCGAGGTGGATAGAGTATGCTTCGACTATTCCTCGGATGCTGAACTGCACGTAATCCACCAAGGGACAGGGGTGAAAGCTAGATGGCGTTTCGGTGCCATCGTGATCTGCAACGTTAATAAACATTAATCAATATAATATGTTGAACATAATATTAGTATAGCATCAATAAATAGTCTCTAACATATCAAATTCTATTCAATAAATAAAAGCTTGAAAATGTCAATAAATTCTACAACATGCCATAAATAATTAAGGATGAGCTCGTAGATTCGTCTCTTGTCTGAATCCAAAAATCAAAAAAAGAATAAAGTAGATGATGGTGGCATTCGTTGGAACTTTGAGGACATATCAAATTCTATTTGTCCTCCCCCAGTCGATACTCCCCCAACCAGCTCGATCACGACCCGAGTCGGCTCTGCTGCATATCCGAGCCGACTCGATTATGTGCCATCCCCTTGATCACTCTCTCTCTCCCTCTCTCGATCTCTCTCATCGGCGATGGCGGCGAGGCCAAACCCCTCCCTTCAAGCTTTTCCATCTCTCGATCTTCCTCTCTCCTTCTCCTGATCTCCCTCATCGGTGAGGTCGGACCCCATCCCTCCCTCTCTCACTCTCTCGATCTCCCTCGTCGGCAAAGGTCGGACCCATCCCTTCTAGTGATGCCTGGCGAGGCCGAACTCCCTCCCACCCTCTCTTGCTCTCTCGATCTCCCACTCTTCCTCTCTCGATCTTCCTCATCGATGAGGTCGGACCCCCTCCCTCCCAATGATGGTGGCGAGGCCGGACCCCCTTCCTCCTAATGATGGCGACGAAGCCTTTCGGATCCCTCCCTTCCTCGAGTCTTCAAGTACAAATCCCATCGGATATTTAAATTTAGGATCCGATACCAGTAATTAAAATTGAGTTTGAATCTGAAATATCCAGATTTCAATCTGAAATCCAATCCGTTGAATAGATCTAGTCCACAGCCATGTCGATATGGCACGATCCCAAGGCTACCATCCACGGCATGGCCCAAAAATTATGGCATGTAGATAATTATAATATTTATAATAAATATTTATAATATTTATTATAAATATTCTATAAATTATTATAAATATACATGATTAATAAATAATACTATAAAATTAAAAAAAAAATATATACCTATAGGCTATAGAGAGTAGGGTCGCACCGAAAGCTCCGAGGGTCACGGCGATGATGATGCTAGAGGAGGACGACGACACTAGAGGTAAACCTATACGAAATAAAAAGCAAGATAGTGAGATAGAAAAAAGAGAAAAAAGAGAAAAAAAGAGAGAACAAGGGTGGCTGGGGATGGGGGTCAGGGGGAGGGGGTCGTCGGAAGGGGGTTTGGTTTCACATCGGGGCTGAAGGAGGATAAAGTGTGGGGGAGGGGTTTCATGGGGGTCGATGGAGAGTCGAGGGTGGATGGGAATTCGCTGGAGGGGGGTTTCATAGAGGGTCGAGGAGGGTCGGATGGGGGTGGGGTTTCATGGGGGGCCGATCGAGGTGGAGGGAGGTTTGTCGGAGGGGGGTCATGGGGGGTGAGGGAGGGTCGGATGGGGTTCATAGGGGGGGGGGTCGAGGGAGGGTTGGAGGGGTGGGGGTGGGGGGGGGGGGGGGGTCGGGGAGGGGGAAGGAGGGATAGTGCCGACCGGGGGAGGAGGGGATGCCTGCCGGGGGGAAGGAGGGGCGATGTCAATTGGGGGGAGGATGGGCGACGCCGACCAGGGGGGAGGAGGGGTGACGTCGGTCGGTCGGGAGGAGCCTCACCGACGACGAAGAGGAGGGGGAGAGAGAGCGAGAGAGATCGAGTGTGCACGGAAGGAAAGAAAAAAAATTGAAGATTTTTAACCTAACCTACGATAGCGATTATCGAACCGCTATCATAGATCTATGATAGCGGTTATCAAAAATCGCTATCATAAATCTACAGTAGCGGTTCTGTAACCGTTGCTGTAGATCTATAGCAGCGATTTTTAATAACCACTATTATAGATGAAATTTTTTTTTTTATTTTTTTAAATATTATAATTTTAAATTTTAATGTTCATCTTCATCATTCATTATCTAAATAATTATCATTAGAGTATCGTCACAAAAGGTCGCCTCGATCCGATGGCCCTAGCTTCGTCGATCAAAAAAATTTGATTTCGACAATCACGAATGATAATGTGATGATCTGATAGATGGAGACCTTCGATGGATTTGAAAACTTGCAATGATGATCTGGTGATATTTGTAGCATACTATCAAAGTTTTACTTCAATCGGATATCGTTATCATGATCAATTTAGTATGGAATAATTTCGACCATTAAATTAAAAATAAGCGATCAAAGGGTTAAACGACATTCGATTATGAGATAATTTTAGTTAAATAATTTTTATTATAATTTTAAATATTTTATAGGTGATGATGGTAAAATTTAAATTATTTTTGTATAAACTATTCATGTTAAGCAGATATTGCAAAAGCACGAGCATAACAACCAGTGAAGTTTCAGAATGGTTATCAGAAGACATATGATTTTATATCATTCTTCATCTCATGAGTTGAATTTTATAATTATCATCATAAAAAATGATTAAAATAGTAGTCAAGATCATTTATAAAAAAAAATTATCTCATAATCGGACACCATTTGCTTCTTTGATCACTCGTTTATTATTTAACGGTCGAAACTAATCTATACTAAATTGACCAAGATAACGATATTCGATTGAAGTAAAACTTTGATAGTACACTACAAACATCACTAAAATCATCATTATAGGTTTTCATATCCATCAGAGATCTCCATCTATCAGATCATTGCATCATCGTTCATAATCATCAAAATCAAATTTTTCTGATCGACGAAGCTAAGGCCATCAGATCGAGATGATCTTTTATGAAGACACTCTAATGATAATTATTTAGATAATGAATGATGAAGATGGATATTAAATTTTAAAATTATATAATATTTAAAATATATATATATATGGCAGCGGTTATAATTAATCGCTGTTATAAATCAAATTATAGCAGTGGTTCCTACTAACCACTACTATAGGTCCGACCTATGACAATGGTTACTATGAACCGCTGCTATAGGTCGATCTATGGCAGCGATTTTTTATAACCACTGCTATAGATCTGACCTACGATGGTAATTTTTTGTAACCGATACTATATATCGGACCTATAGTAGCGATTACAAAAACCGCTACCATAGGTCCGACTTATAGCAATAGTTAATGAAAATCGCTGCCGTAGGTGCTATGATAGAGGTTTCGAAAACCGCTGCCGTAGGTGCTATGGCAACGGTTTTGAAAACCGCTGCCATAGTAAGCACTGCCATAGATCTTTTTTATAGTAGTATGTATTTCAAGAATGGATGTAGATCTTTCTAGATACTCAAATTGAAGAATTAATAAGAAAAGATCTATACAAAAGTCACCAAGTCAAGGATTTCAAAGAAGTAATTTTTGGTTTCAGAATTGAAGAAGTCGACCTCAAAGCAAAAGGAGCCGACCCTTGCCTTGAAATGAAGTGAAAAAGTGTAGAATTTTAAGTTCAAGAAGGTCAGATGTCGATCGGTGTCGACCGTAGCTCGTTGGCATGCATTGGCTTGTAGAAGCAACTACCTCTGGGTCGACCCCTATGCTAGAGAATGACTCATGAGTTGATCTCTATTGCATAAAATAGAAGATAGAAAGCAGAATTTTTTCAGATCCCAGAAAGTGTCGACCCCAAGAGAAATGAAGTCGACCCTAGAGTAGACAGTATCGACCCCTAAAAAAATAGAGTCGATACTAAGCACGGGACACCAAGCAGAATTCAATGGATATTTCTCCACTCCAATGGCTAGTCCAAGCCTTTCAACAGTCAAAAGTCATTCTTCAGCAACTCCTAAGTATAAAAAGAGTAAGAAAAATATTTGGGATAAGAGATTTAAGGATTTTAAAGTAAAATCTTTTTAAATTTAAGAATTTTTCATTACATATCAAAAAGAGAAGAAAAAAGAAGAACCAAGCTTTGATTTCAGAGGGCTTTCAAGAGAAACTATCTCCATCATTTTTCATATCTTCTCAAGCACCAAGAAGAGAAGTTTAAGCATCATTTGAGCAATCCAACAGCAACTTCTTTGAGCTTTAAAGAGTTCTAATATTTATTTTATGCTTTGTACTGAAACTTATACTTGTATTTTTTATTTTTTTATAAATATTTTTTTGAGATTTAGGCCTGTCTAAGCCCATAATTGGATGTTGTATTGATTTTGGTTGGTTAGTTTGGAAAATCAACTGGATTGTTAGTGAACTCAAAAAACTAACGGTGTAAGATGATGGTTGGTGATCCTATAAAAACTAACTAGGCTAGTTTATGAGCCCAAAAAATAAATATATTGTAATCAAGAAAGGATTATAGTAGAATTTCTAAGAGGATAGCTTGAAGAGTGGACATAAGAGTAGGTTGCTCCGAACCACTATAAATTTATTTATCTTTGTGGTATGTTTGCTCTATTTATTTTTTATATTTATCTTACATCATTTTAATTTAAGCTTTGCTTGCTCGTATCTTAATTTCGTTGTTGCATACATTATAACTACCTCAAACACATAGCTTATCTTAAATTAATGCATATTTTTGCTTAAAATTTAAATTTAGCCAAGATTTTATATAAACCTAATTCACCCCTCTCCTCTTGGGTTGCTTTCTCTAGGCAATAAGTGGTATCAGAGCAGGTGCTCTAATATTATTTATTGATCAAGTGGTCAAAGGGCAAAACATCAATGACAATCCCAAGTAGTGTTTCATTTGTTGAGGGCTAATCTACTTCTAAACCACCACTATTTAATAACACTAATTGCATCTTTTGAAAAATTAAAATGAAGATCTTTATACAAGCTCTGGACTATGATTTATGAGAAATCATAACTAAAGGACCTCACACACCTATAATAATAGTAAATGGTCTAACTTTTTTCAAACCAAAAAAGGAATGAGATCAATTTGATAAAAGAATGGCTCAATTGAATGCCAAAGCCATTAATATGATATATTATTCCTTAGATGTGCATGAGTTTAATAGAATATCTTCTTACACATTGGCTAAAAAAATTTAGGATATATTAGAAATAACTCATGAAGGAACATGTCAAGTTGAGGAGTCTAAAATTAACTTACTTGTTCACAAATATGAAATGTTCAAAATGATAAAACATAAATCTATTTTTGATATGTTCACTAGTTTCACTAAAATTATTAATGCTCTTAATGGACTTGGCAAAATCTATTCTAACTACGATCTTGTTTGCAAGGTGTTTAGGTCTTTGCCTAAAGAATGGAAAGCTAAGGTAACAATAGTACAAGAAGCAAAAGATCTTACCAAACTATCTTTAGAAAAGCTCATGGGTTCACTTATGACTCATGAGATGCATATAGCTCAAAAAGAAAAAGAAAAGGAGCCAAGAAAAATAAAGACCATCGTCTTCAAGTCTACCACCAATTTTCAAGAAAGCAATGAGTCGGAGGAAGATGAAGAAAATGATGATGAGGACATGGTGCTTCTTTCCAGAAAATTCAAAAAATTCTTATGACGAAAGATGTAAAGAAAAAAGAGAAATAAAGAAGAAAATTGTCACTAGCAATCAAATATGCTTCAAAAAGATGAAGAAGAGTACATTACTAGGAATTTAGAAAAATGGTGATATGTCAAGCTTGGATGAGGAAGATGAAAATGAAAATCTTTGCCTTATGACTTTGGAGGATGAGATAAATTTTAAAAACTCATCCAATTTTACTTTTGATGAATCACTCGATGTCTTTAGTAAATTAATGCATGAATTTAAAAAATTAAGATAGAAAAATAAGGAGCTTAAAAAGAATAATTTTAATCTAATAGAAAAAAAGAATTCTTTAGCTAAAAAAAAATATATTAAATCTAAAAATTCTTTAGTTGAAGAAAATATTGAGCTAAAAAAGAAAAATAAAATTTTAAGATCGTCTCTATATAGAGATGAAAATCTTCTAATTGAAAAGAAAGAGCTCTTGGAAGAAAATAAAAAATTAAGAAGAGGGATTGAAGTTTTGAAACCTATTACTAAAAAGTTTATCATTAGCTTTCAAAATCTCTAATCTATGATAAAAACTAATAGGACTGTTTTCAATAAAATAGAAACCAGCTTTAATATTTCAAGAAAATAGCAACATGCTAAAAATATTATCATTAGAGCTTTAACTAAAAATCATAATATTAAGTGCTTTAAATGTAATCAAAGTGAGCATAAAATTTTGAAATATAATTTTAAAAGAATTAGACAAACTTTGATTAAATAAATTTGGATTCCTAAAGGAACCTTGAATACTTACTCCTATGGACCCAAAATGGCTTGGATACCAAAATTTATTAAGTGATTTTAGAGTTATGCCAAGGATCCAATTAGGTAAAAAGAGAAAAATTTCTTTGGTTGAATGCCTTGGAAGTGAAAGATGATGGATGATGATGCATGATGTAATCTAAACTTCTCTCACATCATACCATCAATACTTGTTCGATTTTAATGATTTATCTGATTGATTTATATTATGTTTATTTGCTTGAAATATTTTTAGCATGATTGATCTTAATATTTATATAGAAATAAATATTTTGATTTTAAAAAGGTTAATATGCTCTCCTTCAAGTATCATGTTTTTGAATTAACAAAAACTAAAATTAACTTTCATCATGGTATCTCAACTTTTTCTTATTAATTATATTTGAGAAAATTAAATTAACAAAAGCTTTATTGGCTATGAATGTCTTTGATTGCAAAATAATTGCAAATGAAACAAATTTTTAACATTCCCCCATAAGATGCTAAATTATCAAATTTACTCAAAAAATGTGCATAAAATAAATATTTGAAGATAAAACATTCCTTTATAAAACTCAAGTGCTTGATGTTGCATTGCATCTTAGATTTATCCCTAAAAATTCAAAACTTTCTTAGTTGAAACTAAACATATAGAGCTTATATCTAGATTTTTTCTTTTTGATTCTCCAAATTTAAGTGATTATCATACCTTAATTGACCAAATTAATCCTTGATTCTTAAATTTAGTTTGAATATCATTTTTGAACCCCCAATTTGATTGAATAGCAATTGAACTTCAATTTGATTGAATTCCCTTGATTTAAAACTCCTCTAAATTGTTTCTATATCAAGGGGTCGACCCAAATTTCAGTGAGGTTGACCCATGGGCTAATAAGCTATCTAGAACATTTCTGTAAAGATGTCGATCCCAGTTTCACTGGTGTCGATCCCTTCTAAGGTGTTGATCCCTTTTTTGGATTTTTTTTTTTAAAAAATTGAAACCATCCCTTTTCCTGTTTCTTCTATGATTTGTTTTTCAAACTGAAGCCTCTTTGAACTCCCTCGTCTACCCAAATCGAACCACCAAACCCCTTTTTCCTTAATTTGTTCTGATGATTTGGTGGCCAATGCCTCACATGAAGCAGATAGCTCGATAGGAGAGAAGGCCTCACATGGCATCTCCAAGCCCTAGCTCATCTCCCTTATCTACTCCTATGCGTGAACATTGCTCTAAGTATCGTGCAGAGTAGAGAAGCACTTCTCCTTCATCGGCAGCTCCATCTCCACCACCAGCAGTGCCTGCTCTGCCACTAGCAGCACCTTCCTCCATGCGGTCCACTCCGTCATAGTTCGCTGCTGTCTTCCATGTTGTCTCCATAGGTAGAAACATTGACTTTGAATTTTTGGAAAAGAATGGATTTGATTTTGGGAGGAAGATCTAAAACTTAGGTTGGAAATTCTTCTGTTCATTGAATGTTCTTATCTACCCCAACTTAGTTGGAGAGTTTTATTTAAATTTAAAAGATGGAAGTGGGATAATATAATTTGAAGTCAAAGATATGCTTATTGTGTTTGATTCTGAGAAATTGGGAAGAATTTTAAGAATGAGAGCTGAATGGAGCCTAAAAGGCAAATTAGAAAAAAATTATGAAGGGCTAATATTCATTCTGAGAAGAGAGGACATCAGTGATATAGAGGAGGTGAGTACAAATCGATTGAATATAGATACGCACCTTTTACACCACATTACTAGCCAAATTTTCTTTTCGAAGACTGGATGTTTTGATTTTGTGTTTGCTAGAGAGATATTTTCTTCATGTACCATGTTGTCAAAAAGATTTTCTTGAATCTCCCGACTCTTATAATTAGATTTATAGAGGACACAGCAGAGAAATCAAGCACATCACTACCCTATGGGATGACATTGACTTTAGTATTTTAGGAGTATGGGATAGACTTTGATGGAGAGACCACTGGAGCCCTTATGCATACTGATACTTACAACGAGCATTCCTTGCACCACATGGGTTTTGAGAAATAGGATGTTTGTTGGATCTGACAAGGGGCTCAATTTCAGACAAATGATCTAATGGAGGCTCTACCTGCAGTACTAGTACTAGATATTTAGATAGAAGAGCTAGTAGTATTAAAGGCAGAGCAGGTTAGTGAGACCGTAGAGGCACCAGTTGATCGTCCAGAGAGCTCAGACAGATCACATTTCAGGTTGGATGAGGATTTATTAGTTAAGAAGATCACTGCTCGTATCATCAGCAAGGTCAGCATAGAGTTCCATATATTAGCTTCTAAGACCATTGCCATGATCCGAGAGGAGTTATAGAGGATTGCTTCAGAGTTTCGAGGCCAGCCATTCGATGCTACCAGATCACCTTTCCCATCTTAGCCTGGACCCAACTTTTAGAGTCTTTAGACTTGTTTCTTAGGATGCTAGGACTTTTTTAATATATTCTTAGAGCTTTCTAGCAATCCACCATTTTGTTTGATATAGGTGTCTTGCATTTTTTACTATTTTGGTAATTATTTTGCTTGTAGATATCTCATGTAAACACCTTTTGAAGTTAATGAAAAGGATACTTTCTTTTGAAAATATGGTGTGTACTTAAGTGAATACAATGTTTGATTGATATTGGGATTAATTAATGCTTAGTTTCACTTAATTGATGCGTCATTCTGAAATATTACTTAATCTTTAAATGGCTTTGTTTGCAAAAGAAAGGGGGAGAAAATAATAAAAAAGATATGAATATTTAATTAAAAATACTCTTGAATTTGAAAGTATGAATTTAAAAACTAAATTATTTGAACTTAAAGGTTAAATTTGGTAACAATCAAATTCATAATAAAAATGCTTAATTTGAAATAAAAAAAGGGGAGAAAAGTTAAAAAGCAAATTATCTAGCTTTAATTATGAAAAATAGAGGAAGAAAATTTTTAGATAAATCTTCTATTTTTCAATCTCAAAAATAAGGAAAGTTGATGCTTGTTGCATGTCATCTTGAATTATTTGAAAGCTCAAATCAACTTGTTAAAAGAAATTAAGTTTTGATCTTAATTTCTCATCAATTACTTTATAATCTTCTCAATTTGAACTTTCACGTGTTTATTCAATTTGATTTGCATGATTTGATTGCAAAATCATTCTTGATAATTAATCAGAGTTAAACTGAATGTGAAATATATTCTTACTCCAAGAAATAAGTTTAATAAATATTTACAAAACCTATTTTTGAAACTAATTTATAAATTTGAATATGATACTAAATCTTTTATATGCATTGTAAAATCCTTATAAATTATTTGAATTGAAGTATTTTTTACTTGAAGTAATGAATTTAAAAATATAAAATTATTTTTGCTCTGATACTATCTTTGACTTGCTCGATACATTTTTGATACATACATTTTTCAAACTTAATTGATAAATTTCTATTAAGAAAAGAAAAGAATAAATTTTGAGGAAAATGATTTGCTTGAATTCACTCTTGAACTGTTTAGAAAATCAAACTCCCTTTTTCAAATTTAAAGCACTTATTGTTAGTGATTGGAAATCTAAATTATAAAGTCAAATTCTTTCTAAAAGGTAGAGAACTTTTATTTCTAATTCAAGCTAATTCTAAGACCTAAGAAATATTTTAAAATCATTTTTGAATTTTTGTTCTACCATTGATTTTGATGATTTTTACTTGATTCTTCCCTTAAGTCTTTTTGATGTTGTTAAAAAGGGAAAGAGGAATGTTGCGTATATGCATAATGAATTAATTCTTAAGATGCTCATCGAATTGATGTTTGAAAACACATTGATACTCATTTATTTGAATTAAGAAATTATCTTGATATGAGCATAAAAATTATGAAGAGACTTTCATGAAGTGTGCATTTATATTTATGTATATTATCACTTCATGACTTATAGTAGCTAATTTATTGAAATACATTAATTTTATTTTTATGCATATACTCAAAGTTTTGTCATCATCAAAAAGAGGAAGATTGTTGATCCCATGATTGATTTTGATGATCGTCAAACTTTGAGTTTTTATGTATCTAACCATATATTTCAAGAGTGGATGTAGGTCTTTTTAGATGCTCAAATTGAAGAATTAATTCAAGAAAGGATCTGCACAAAAATTACCAAGTCAAGAATTTCAAAGAAGTAATTTTTTGTTTCAGACTTAGTGGAGTCGACCTCAAAGCAAAAGGAGCCGACCCCTACCCTGAAACAAAGTAAAAAAGTATAGAATTCAAAGTTTAGAAAAGCCAGGTATCAACCCTAGCTCGTTGGCACGCGCGGGCACGTAGAAGGGACGACCCCTGGATCGACTCTATACTAAAGGATGACCCATGGGTCGACTTTTGTTACATAGAACAGAAGATAGAAAGTAGAATTTTTTAGATTCCAGAAAGTGTCAACCCCAAGAAAAATAGAGTCGATCCCAGAGCAGAAAGTGTTGACCCCAAGGAAAATGGAGTTGACCCCAAGTCAATCCTAGAGTGATTTTCAGTAACCTTGCTATAGGTTAGAAATAATTTTTTTATTTTTGCTCTAAATATTATATAATTCTAAAATTTAATATTTATCTTCATCATTCATTATCTAAATAATTATTATTAGAGTGTTGTCGCAAAAGATCATCTCGATCTGATAATCCTAGCTTCGTCGATCAATAAAATTTGATTTTGATGATCACGAACGACGACATGATGATCTGATAGATGAAGACCATTGACGGATCCAAAAATTTATAACGATGATCTCAATGATATTTATATTATACTATCAAAGTTTTACTTCAATCAAATATCATGTTTATGATCAATTTAGTATGGAATGATTTCGATCGTTAAATAAGAAACGAATGATCAAAAGATCAGATGACGTTCGATTATAAGATATTTTTTTAGATAAATGATCTTGACAACTATTTTAATCATTTTTATGGTAGTGATCATTAAATTTAAATCACGGATCTAAAAATGATCCAAAACTATGTGTCGCTTGTTACTCGTTCTTAAACTCCTTTGGTAATTATGCTTATGCTTTTGCAAGATCTGCTTAACATGAATAGTTCATATAGAAATGATTTAAATTTTATGATCATCATAGTATAAAATAATTAAAATTATAGTAAAGATTATTTAACTAAAAGATTATCTCATAATTGAATGTCATTTGGCCTTTTGATCACTTATTTCTTATTTAATGATCAAAATCATCTCATACTAAATTGACCATGATTACGATATTCGATTGAAGTAAAATTTTGATAGTATACTACAAACATCATTGAGATCATCATTATAGATTTTCAAATTTATCGATGGTCTTCATCTATCAAATCATCATGCCATCGTTGTTGTCGTCGAAATCAAATTTTACTGATCGATGAAGCTAAGGCTATCAGATCGAGGCGGTCTTTTGTAACGACACTCTAATGATAATTATTTAGATAATGAATAATGAAGATGATAATAATTTTAAAATTATATAATATTTAGAATAAAAATATAAAAAAAAGATATGACTGCGGTTATATAAAATCGCTGTAATATGTTGGCCCTATACAGTGGTTTAGCTTAACCATTGCCACAGATTGGAACTATAGCGACGGTTTTGTATAACTGCTACCATAAGTCTTACCTATGGCGGTGATTATGCCTAACTGCCATCATAGGTCTGGCTCTATGGCAGTAGTTGGTTAACTGCTGCCATATGTCAAATTTATTACAACAGTTATGCTGAACCGCTACTATAGATTTCAACCTATGACAGCAGGTATACAAAATCACTGTCATAGATCAACATATAGTAGTGGTTAAGCTACACTGCTATCATAGGTTGACATATAGCAGCAATTCAATATAACCGCTATCATAGATCTGATCTATAGCAGTGACTTTATATAACCACTTTCGTAGAAATTATGATAGTGGTTTTCAAAACTACTGCAATAGTACGCACTGTCATAGCCCTATTCTATAGTAGTGTTGAAATTTAGGCTGGTTCAAACCCATAATTGAATATTGTATTGATTTTGGTTGGTTAGCCTGAAAAATCAATTGGATTGTTAGTAAACCTAGAAAACTAATAGTGTAAGATTTTGGTTGGTGCTTTTGTGAAAATCAACTAGATAGTTTGTGAGTCCGAAAAAATAAATACACTATAATTAAGAAAGGATTATAATAAAATTTTTAAGAAAATAGCTTGGAGAGTGGACGTAAGAGCGAATTGCTCCAAACCACTATAATTCTTTTTTATATTTGTGGTGTGCTTACTCTATTTATTTGTCATATTTGTCTTGCATCATTTTAATTTAAGTTTTGCTTGCTGATATCTTAATTCTACTATTGCATACATCATAATTACCTCAAACACATAACTTATCTTAAATTGATGCATACTTTTGCTTAAAGTTCAAATTTGGTCAAGATTTTATATTAAACCCGATTCACCCCCTTCTTAGGTTGGCAACAAAAATTAAATTAGTTAGATTCACTTGTTAGGTTTTATGGTTAGTTCTCTAATCCCCTAATTAGCTTATGTAGTATCAATATAAAAAAAAATTATTTTATTTATTTATTTATTATTATTATTATTATTGTTAGGGATAAATCCCGCTCCTGTCAAAGTTCAGTTCGACGCTCTACCTAATGCAACCAGTAACCGCGAAAGAGCATCAACAGGCGGGTCTTAGTCGAATTCCTTCAGTCGATCGAACTTCTCAGCGGTCGAGCTCCTTGGACTCCCAGCAGCTGGATCTTAGTCGAACCCTTTCAGCCGACCGAACTCCTCGATGGCCGAGCTCCTTCGAACTTCCAGCATTCGGAATGAATTTCTTTAGCCGACCGAACTTCTCAGCGGTCAAGCTTCTTAGACTCCCAGCAGTCGGACTTTAGCCGAATCCCCCAGCGGTCGAACTTCAGTCGGACTCTCGTGAGGGTCGAACTCTCTCCGCATCCTTTCAGCCAGACGCCTACGAGAGCCGAACTCCCTCCAAGCTTCCTCTTCGGCCAAATTTCTTTGGGAGCTAGACTTCTCTTAGCCGACCAAACTGCTTAGCCACCGAGCTCCTTCGAACCCGTTCAGCCGGTCGAACTGCCTAGCGGTCGGGCTCCCTAGATTCATAGGAGTCGAACTCCTTCCAGGCCCCCCTTCGGCCAAACTCTTCTTAGAGTCTGAACTTCTTTGAAATTGGTATATGCCTGAGTCCACCAGCCAACACCTGCTTCCTCGAGCTATGGCTATCGAACCTCGACAGTATGACCGCCATTACCAGTCTGACGATGCCACTCTCTCCATAACTAGTCCCATGCGGCCCGCAATCCGATGACATGGCCACCACTAATGGCGACACCACTCTCTTCGTAACCAGCCCCATGCGGCCCATGACCTATCAATATGGCTATCACTATCCACCTGACGATGCTTTCCTCTTCGTACCAAACTCCATGCGGTCCCAATGGCTCTCTATCAGGCGATATGGCCGTCACCATCAATTAAGCTCCGCCTATAAAGGACTCTTTAGATATGCTAACTCTAATCTCTGATCTCTAAGCTCTAAGCTCTAAGCTCTCCTCTTCTTCTCTAAGCCCAGCGGAACTCATTTCTGAGCACTCCATTCCTGTTGACCAGAGCTGACTTGATCGTCGGAGGGTCCTACCAGAGCCACCCCCCACCGACTTCGGACGGGACTTTATTTTATAGGTCTTCGACGGCGACCTCATCGGCCTTAACTCTAGCGGATTTCGACGACGACCAATTTTTGCGTCAACAAATTGGCGGTAGAAGGAGGGCTTGAACCTTCGAGGTCTCCTTATTCTTAAAGGAGTGCTCGACGATGATCTCTCTCTCCTCTCTTCGAAGATCTTTCTTCTTCCTCTCTAGGGTTCATCCCCCAGGAGAAAATGCCTCCTAAAAGGACTTCGACTCGACGCTCGACGGCCTCCACAGCCCGATCCCCTTCAGTTCCGTCCGCTTCTACTCCAACCTGGGCAGCCCAGGTTCCATCTGTGATCGTGGTGGATGCAGAGCAGTTTAACCTGCTCGTCCAGCAGGTTCGTGCCTCATAGAGGTGGTGCAGGCGGTGCAGGCCATGCACCGACAGATCCCGACACCAGCTCAAATGGTGTGGGACTCCCTAGAGCCTTGCGGTCCGACCTAGGAATGGCCAACTTGGGCTACCCAACCTTCGATCCCCGGAAGAGGGAGGTAAAGGAGGGAGAGCCCCTGCTCGGACCGTGGCTCGACCCAGGGGGAAGCCTCACACCCGTTCTGCCAGAAGATTTTAGAGATCAAAGATCGCGAAGACCTCTTAGATCGAAGGCACTTAGAAATGAGCCAGCGAATCGAGGAGCTCCGTCACACTTCCTTCTTCCATGGTAATGACATTTGTACTGACCCTCTCTTTTCGTAGAAAATTATGCAGGAGCCGGTCCTGCCGAACTTCAAGCTCCCATAGCTCGAGAGTTACGATGGGATCATCGATCCGATCGACCACCTGAAAGCCTTCCGAATAATGATGTTGCTCCATGGTGTGCCAGACGCCATCTTGTGTCGGGCTTTCCCCTCTACCCTTAAGGGGGCTACCAAAAATTGATACTCGATACTTAAGCCGAGTACCATCTTATCATTTGACCAGATGAGCCAACAATTTATGGTCCACTTCATCAGTAGCTGGCATCCATGCTAAGGCTCGGATTCCTTAATGGCCATTAGGCAGAAGGAGGGAGAACCTATTCAGGCTTATATCACCCAGTTTAATACTACTGTATTAGAGGTTCGAAACTTGGACCAGTCAGTCGCCATGGCCGTCCTCAAGGACGGCCTTTAGAAGAACGACTTACTATTCTCCCTGGAGAAGAAGTATCCTAAGGATTTCACCGACATGCTGGCTCGGACCGAAAGTTATGCCCGGGCAGAAGAGGCTTTCGAAGCTAAGGACGACGAAGCCAGCGGCAAGTGGCGAATCAGCGGACCAAGTAGGCCCACCAAAGAAAGAAAGCGGACTGAAGCTCGATCGCGCTCTCGGACTCCTCCTAGTCGTGGGCAAGCCCGAACTCCCCCCTCGAGCTTGAAGGTAGGGAACCCCCGATGGAAGGGCACGCTGAGGTTCCCCCCAGCACCGAGGTTCCCTCTGACGATGATTCCATAACTACGCCCTCCTCAACGCCCCAAAGACCCGAGTGCTGTGGAGATCAAGAAATGACTTCCAAGATCAGAGAGAATGCATTTCCATCCCAGCAGACGTAATCCCAACAAGTTCTGCCTCTACCATCGTGACCACGGTCACGACACTGAGGAGTGCATCCAGCTCCGAGATGAGATCGAAGAGCTCGTCAGGCAAGGTAGACTTGGCTGATTCCTATAGAGACGACCTAAAGAGCGAAAAGATCGGCTGAGGGCGTTACCGACAAGTGAGGAAAACCAGCAAGAAGATCGATCGCCTCTTGGCGTCATCAACGCTATCTCGGGGGGACTTCAACAAGAAGAGGCCAGCGGATCCGAAGGACTGGTAAAGAGGCGGAGGACCATGGAGCCCGTGACCTTCACCGAGGCGAATGGCTAGGGGATCCAATTTTTGTATAATGATGCGGTTGTAATTTTTTTGAACATTGCTAACTACAATGTACGCCGCATTTTGGTGGATAATGGAAGCTCGACCGACATATTGTTTTACGATGCCTTCTCAAAAATGTCCCTATCCGAGGACCGCTTGAGGCCTATGAACTTTCCGCTGGTAGGATTCGCTGGCAACACCGTACCAATCGAAGGCGTGATAACTTTCGCTATGACGGTAGGGCAACGCCCCAGATTGGCCAAAATATAGGTCGACTTCCTGATCGTGAGGACTCTGTCCGCCTATAATACAATTCTCGATTGACCTGATCTAAATGCACTTCGGACAGTGGTGTCAACCTATTATTTGAAGATGAAGTTTCCGACGAGTCGCAGGGTTGGAGAAGTCAGAGGAGATCGGACTCTAGCGAGGCACTGTTATTCAATCACCCTACATAAGGGAGAACGGCCCGATCCTTATCTTGTTGACGGCCTGGACGCCCGCGATGACCTCACTGAGAAGCGAGGCGAGCCTATGGAGGACCTCGTCTCTGTTCCCTTAAATGATGGAAACCCAGAGCACGCTGTGCAGATCGGCTCCAAGTTGGTGGACGAGGTTTGGAAGCAGCTCATCGCCTTTCTCAGAAGAAATATGGACGTCTTCATCTGGACCCTAGTGGACATGCCGTAGATTGACGTTGAAGTCATGGAGCATCGACTGGCCGTCAATCCAAGGCACCGACCGATAAGAGAAAAGATGCGCCACCATGCTCCGGAGATGTAGAAAGCGATCGCCAAAGAAGTAGACAAGCTCCTCCAAGCCGGACTTATCTGAAAGGTTAATTATCCGACCTGGATCTTGAACGTGGTCCTCGTCAGGAAGGCGAATAACAAGTGGAGGATGTGTGTCGACTTCAAGAAGCTGAACAAGATCTGTCCGAAAGACAGCTATCCCCTACCCAGGATCGATCAGTTGGTGGATGTGACCTCGGGTCATGAGCTCCTCACCTTCCTAGATGCCTTTTCTAGTTATAACCAGATATGGATGGCACCTGAGGATGAAGAGAAGACCATCTTCATTACTGACCATGGTCTTTATTGTTACAGAATCATGCCGTTCGGACTCAAAAATGCAGGAGCCACTTACCAGCGCTTGGTTAATAAGATCTTCAAAGAGCAGATCGGCTGTAACATGGAGATGTACGTGGATGATATGCTCGTCAAAAGTTGAGCTTCGACAGACCATCTCATCGATCTTAAAAAGACCTTCGGTGCACTCAGAAAGCACAAGATGAAGCTGAACCCGACCAAATGCGCCTTTGACGTGACCTCTGAAAAGTTTCTAGGGTTCATGGTGTCGAGACGTGGAATCGAAGCAAATCTCGAGAAGATCCAAGCCATTCGAAAGATGACTGCTCCGAAGATGATCAAGAAAGTTCAGCGCCTGACCGAAAAGATGGCATCCCTAAATCGCTTCATCTCAAGATCGGCCGAACGATGCACGCTCTTCTTCCAAGTTCTCAGGCGATTGAAGGACTTCTACCAGACGGCGGAGTGCCAACGGGCATTCGAGTAGCTTAAAAACTACCTCGGCTCACCCCCACTACTGACGAAGCCCGAACCCGGAGAAGAATTATTCCTGTATCTAGCTATCTCTCCGATGGCCATGGCGGCAGTCATGGTCAAGGAAGAAGTAAGGATGCAACGACCGATCTACTACGTGAGCCGAGTCCTGAGGGATGCTGAGATCAAGTACTCTAGGTTAGAAAAACTAACTTACTCTCTTCTAATTGCTGCCAGGAGGCTCCGACCTTACTTTCAGGAGCACACCGTAACGGTCCTCATGGACCAACCAATAAAAGCAGTCCTTCATCAGATGGACGCCTCTAAAAGAATCGTAAAATAGGCAATCAAGCTCATGGAGTTCGACATCAACTACCGACCCAGACCGTCGATCAAAGCCTAGATATTGATGGATTTTATGGTGGAATGCACCATTCCGATCGAAGTCGAGCTTGGACAGAGCGGGGCCAACACTAAAATGAGATCGAGTCTGGACAAAGTCGAGCTATCACAATCGAACCTCCCTGAAGGCTTTTGGGCTTTGCACGTGGATGGTTCATCCAACTCTACTGGAGCTGGTGTAGGCCTGGTCTTGGTCAGCTCTGAAGGAGTCATTGCCGAGTACGCGCTATGCTTTGAATTCTCCGCGATCAATAATGGAGCCAAATATGAAGCGCTGATCTTCGAATTAAAGATAGCAAGAAAATTAAAAGTAGATCGACTTCAAGTCTACAGTGATTTCTAGCTGGTAGTCGGTTAAGTCGACGATAGCTACGAAGCATGGGAGGAAGGCATGACGAGATACCTCGAAAAAGTGGGGGGTTTGGCCCCGGCCTTCAACAGTTTCGGCATTCAGTATATTTCAAGGGTGGAAAATGCAAGAGCCGATCTTCTCTCCAAGTTGGCCACTTCAGCCCTGGCCGAACTACCTAAAGAAGTATTTTTAGAAATTTTGAAATGCCCAGCCATGGAGGAATCTCAGACCGTCCTGTAGATGGAATTCGAGCCCAACTAGATCAACCCATTGGTCACCTATCTTAAAGAGGGGGTTCTTCCTCATGATCAGAAAGAAGCTCGGAAGCTCAGGAATCAGGCCTCCTGCTACATTTTATATGAAGGCAAATTGTATAAGAGGTCATACTCCCTTCCATTGCTGAGATGTCTCCGACCTTCAGAGGCTAACCTCGCACTATGGGATGTGCACAAAGGACTTTGCGGAAGCCACATAGGAGCCAGGTCCCTATCACAAAAACTACTTCGGTAGGGGTACTACTGGCTGACCTTATTTCACGATTCCATGGAATATGTGAAGAAGTGCGACCGCTGTCAAAAGAATGCCAGCATGCAAAGACAGTCGGCATCCGAGCTTGCTCCACTCAGTGCACCTTGGCCATTTGTGCAGTGAATGAACTTACTCGGCTCCTTCCCAACAGCATTCGGGCAATGGAAGTTCCTCCTGATCATGATCGATTATTTCACTAAGTGGGTCGAAGCTGAACCGCTAGCGAAGATCACTGAGATCAAGGTGCAGGACTTTATCTGGAAGTCACTAATCTACCGGTTCAGCCTGCCCCAAACCCTTATAACCGACAATGGGTGGCAGTTTGTCGGGGCAAGGTTTGCTGAATTTTGCTAAGGGCTGAACATCTCCCACCGCTTCACATCGATGGCTCACTCGCAGGCCAATGGGGAGGCTGAGGTGACTAATCGGATCCTGCTACAAGGTATCAAGACGAGGCTCGACAAGACTAAGGGGGCTTGGGTAGACGAACTCTACCACGTCCTCTGGGCATACCAAACTACTCAAAAGATGCCGATCGAAGAGACACCCTTCGCCTTGGCCTTTGGCACAGAGGCAGTTATCCCGATTGAACTTCGACTCCCGCCCGCACGAGTCGCGGGCTTTGATGAGTAGCTCAACCCTTAGGACCTCAGAGTTAACCTCGACTTGCTGAAAGAAAAAAGGGAGGAGGCTCGTATCCAGATGGCAGCCTATAGATGGAAGGTGGCCCAATACTACAACTCCAGAGTTAGGGGTAAGACATTCAGAGTGGGAGACCTAGTGCTTCGGTGAGCCACCCTCTCCCAGCCTTAGAGTCAAGGGAAGCTCGCCCCAAATTGGAAAGGTCCGTACGAAGTGGTGGAGGTCATCCGGCCCGGGACCTATCGCTTGAAGGAGCTCGGAGGAATAGTGCTTTCCCGACCTTGGAACTCAGAAAATCTAAGGGTGTATTACCAATAGACATCCTTCAATAAAACTTCTTTGCTCAGCATTATTATTTTTTGGTGCAAGGATTACGTGGCGATAGAAAAGGAGCAGGTGAAAGTGACCCATTAGGAATAGGAGAAGAACCTCATTCTAACGCGAGCAAAGTCGAAGGCCTCATTCATCTTAGACGAGATGGGGGGAGAAGCACGAACGACGGTCCGTATGTGCCCCCACAGCTCGTTAGGAACATAAGGAGAACCTCATCCTAATGTGAGCAAAGTCGAAGACCTCGTTCACCTTAGACGAGATGGAGGGAGAAGCACGGACGATGGTCCAAATGTGCCCCCACAGCCCGTTAGGAATAGGGGGAGAATCTCATCCTAACGCGAGCAAAGTCGAAGGCCTCGTTCACCTTAGACGAGATGGTGGGAGAAGCACGGACGATGGTCCGTATGTGCCCCTACAACCCATTAGGAACAAAAGGAAAACCTCATCCTAATGCGAGCAAAGTCGAAGGCCTCGTTCACCTTAGACGAGATGGAGGAAGAAGCATGGACGATGGTCCGTATGTGCCCCCACAGCCCGTTAGGAATAGAAGGAGAATCTCATCCTAACGTGAGCAAAGTTGAAGGCCTCGTTCACCTTAAATGAGATGGGAAGAGATGGACGATAGTCCGAATGTGCCCCCACAGTCCATTAGGAACAGAAGAAGAACCTTGTCCTAACACGAGCAAAGTCGAAGGCCTCGTTCACCTTAGACGAGATGGGAGGAGGCGGATGATGGTCCGAATGTTCCCCCATGACCCATTAGGAACAGAAGGAGAACCTCATCCTAACACGAGCAAAGTCCAAGTTCGAGCTCCGAAGTCCGTAGGAAATAGGATCTCCATCAACCTCGATCAGAGCGCCCGAGAAACCTCGGCTAGAGATAAGGTCCGCGACAACCTCAACCAAGGCACCCGAGACAATCTTGGCTAGAGATTAGATCTCTTCCGAGCGTCTGTGCCAACCTCAATCAGAAATAAGATCGGAGACAATCCCAACTAAAGATTAGATCTCTCTCGAGCATCTGTATCAACCACGACAGGAGATAAAATCTTTCCTCGGGCTTCAATTTCAGCACCGACTTCGTCTGAAGATGAGATCTCCCTCCGAGCTTCGATCTGAACCAGCACGGAGCCCAAAACTGAACCTCGGCAGTTCCCTTTTCTGCACTCTCTTTTTTTGAGTTTCGAACTCGAGAGTAGGGGGACTATTGTTAGGGATAAATCCCGCTCCTGTCGAAGTCCAGTTCGACGCTCTGCCTAATGCAATCAGTAACTACGGAAGAGCTTCAATAAATGGGTCTTAGCCAAACCCCTTCAGTCGATCGAACTTCTCAGCAGTCGAGCTCCTTGGACTTGCAGTAGTCGGATCTTAGCCGAACCCTTTCAGTTGGCCGAACTCCTCGACGATCGAGCTTCTTCGGACTCCCAGCATCCGGACCGAATCCCTTCAATCGGCTGAACTTCTCAGCGGTCGAGCTCCTTGGACTCCCAGCACTCGGGCTTTAGCCGAACCCTTCAGTGGCCGAACTTCAGTCAGACTCTCACGAGGGCCGAACTCTCTCCGCGTCCTTCCAGCCAGACGCTTGTGAGAGCCAAACTCCCTCCAAGCTTCTTCTTCTTCAATCGGATTTCTTCGAGAGCTGGACTTCTCTCAGACATCCCCTTCAGTCGACCGAACTGCTTAGCCACCGAGCTCCTTCGAACCCATTCAGCTGATCGAACTGCCTAGCGGTCGGGCTCCCTAGATTCATAGGAGTCAAACTCCTTCCAGGCCCCCCTTCGATCGAACTCCTCTTAGAGTCCGAACTTCTTTAAAATTGGTATATGCCCGAGTCCACCAACCAACGTCTGCTTCCTCAAGCTACGGCTGTCGGACCTCGACAGTATGACCACCATTATCAATCTAGCAATGCCATTTTTTTCGTAACTAGTCCCATGCGGCCCGTAATTGAACGATATGGCCACCACCACTGGCGACACTACTCTCTCCGTAACCAGCCCCATGTGGTCCATGACCTATCAGTATGGCTGTCACTATCCGTCTGACGATGCCTTCCTCTTCATACCAAACTCTATGTGACTCCAATGGTTCTCTATCAGGCAGTATGGCCGTCACCATCAATTAAGCTCCATCTATAAAGGATCCTCCAGATATGCTAACTCTAATCTCTGATCTCTAAGCTCTAAGCTCTAAGCTCTCCTCTTCTTCTCTAAGCCCAGTGGAACTCATTTTCGAGCACTCCATTCCTGTTGGCCAGAGCTGACTTGATCGTCGAAGGGTCCTACTGGAGCCACCCCCCCACCGACTTCGAACGAAACTTTATTTTGCAGGTCTCCGATGGCAACCTCATCGGCCTCCACTCCAGTGGATTCTGGCGACGATCAGTTTCAGCATCAATAATTATTTTAAAAATTGAAGCAACCATGCTATAATCCCTAGTAATGGGTTCAAAAATTTAATGGTCATCATTACAATACCAAAAATAAAATTAAGCTGATCCTACTATTGGTTAGAATAGCGGTGATCGGGTGTTGGTTTTCTCAAAGATTGTAAGCTAAGTTATGTTTAATTTTAATTAAAAATAAAATTTTAAATTAATTTTTAAAATAAATATTTTAGCAAGTAAATTAAAAAAATAATTTAAATTTAGTAAATTAAAATAAAAAAAGCAAATATTAATTAACTAGGGGTTTAAGAATTAATTAAAGATATTCTAGATTTTCAAATCCATCTTTAATAGGATTGTGATAATTCTTTTTTAATATAAAAATTTAAATTTTAAGAATTTAGTTATGATTATAACTTATTTTCTTAGAGCATGAACCATATCTCTTGATCATGATCCATTTTTATAGAATCATAAATTGTTCAATACTTAATTTCTAAAAATTTAAAACATGACTTTCAATGATTTTTCTCTAAAATAAACTATTAAATTGAGTATGGACTGTATCTCCTAATCACAATCCATCCCAATAAATATAGTCTATTTAGATCTTAATCAATAACAAGCATATCACAAAGATAAGATCTCATGCATAAAAATAAAATTTATTAAAATTAAACAAGAGAATATTGCACAAAAAATTATAAAAGATTAAAAAAAATACAATCCATGTTAGAAGACTTCTTCTACTTTTCCAAAACTCAGTCCTTTAGCAACGCATGCTTGAGATGCTGCTCACTTTCAGCATTTTCAAACTCCTTAGATGACAAGTGGAAGAAGAGGAAAGAAGAGAAAAGAGGAGAAGAGAAGTTTCGATTTAGAGAGGGAGAGAGGGTGTCTGCGGCTTTGTTGTGGTGTGGGAGAGCTTTGGCTAATTGAGAGGGCTTGAGACAGAGGGCTACGGTTTGTCTTTTTTATAGAGTAAGGGATGTAGAGATTTTAGAGTTCTTTCTGAACTCTTATTTTGAGTTTGGACCGGACTCTCTTGTCCGCTGCATCCCTAGGCGTTATATTGAGATCAGATGCTCCAAACTACACCCAAATCCATTTCCTAGCTTCTAATCATAGTTTAG